>LNGK01000005.1:303282-326667 GCA_001510575.1 Knoxdaviesia capensis
CCCCATCCCCCCCCGGTTCCTTCGTTATCCTCTTCTTCTCTCCCTTCCTCGTCTCCAACGATGGTCTCGTCTTCTCGTCTTTTTGTGTGTTTGTATTGGGTCTGGTTCTTCTTTTATTTCTCTTCCATTTTCTCTCAACTGTCGTTCTCTGCAACCTTCACGTTTCTATCGTTTGTCTTTCTCCCCTTGGTTTCTGGTTTCCCTCAATCCCTATTTCCTTTCGAAACACACCAAAAAAAAATCAGAAAACTGAAGCCCTCACAAAAAAAAGATGGAAATTCAAAATAATCACCAAAAAACCCAGAAAAATTGAAACCCTCCCGAATGAAGATAGCACCACCAGAAAAAAAAGAAAACCAGAAAAAAAGGTTGCTTTGAGTTCACTTCAGATTGACTTCACTAGCAAGGTGTTCCGGCGCGTGTTGAGTTTTCGTGAAGCTTTTCTTCTTGCTCATGTTTTTGGTCGTGTTTTTGTTGTTCGTTGTTTTTGCCCTGGTTGATATGCCCTGTTCTTGTTCGGTTCCCAGTTTGTTCTCGGTTAGGGTTAGGGTTGGCGTTTTGGACAAAACTTGCCAGCAATGACTTCTTCCAAACCCGATCTTTCTTCCTGGGTTTGAAGCAATGTAGGTGACATACTGGCATACTGGGAGCAACCTGCCTTCTAGGGTGTGGTCTCCAGTCCGACGTGCCTTTTTTTTTTCTATAGCCATAAAAACAGATAGATGCAATGCAATACAAGTGTCTCTTCTACCAAATAATTTGTGTCTGTAAAGTTCTGATATGTCTGCCTATAGCGGTCAGCGCCACAAATGCCCCTCGTCAAGCCACAGCTAGGTCAGCTTCGCACCAATCAGGTCGCTTATCGGCGGTTTTGTGGTTGTGTTTAACGAGGCGCAGGCTGATAACGTTTCTGGGAGCTCCCATCCTGAACTTGATTATGCTGAACTTCATTCCACACATTTTTAACAGTTTCCCACTCTACGATCCATCAGCCGGTTTTCTCTCTCTCTCTCTCTCTCTCTTTTAATCTCGGCTCTGTGGGATAAGGCTGAGAAGGTCCCTAGAACCAGAAACCATAAGCATCAGATCATCCACCAGGCATAACGAATAAATTTCATATACCACGAGACCTGCGTATATAGTGTTTCTTATAGCCCATGGAGGCGTTCTATGAGCTTAATCCTGGATATAGCGTTCAGTACGAATAATTTCCGATCTGACTCCAAGCTCCTTGTTCTTGGGGCTTTCATTCTCTTCTTCTTCTCTCCTTTCTTCAAGTCTCTTCACAAGCCATATTCATCTAATCTATTATCACTACCCACCATCCCTGGTCCAGGTGCTATGGTCTTCTAACCCTTTCCCGGAGTGAAACACTTGACCCCAGTCCTGGTAGCTCTCTGTCTTCGATTTCCGTCTGGGTGAGCCGATTCAGTGCTTCGAAACTCCGACGATATCGGTGCACACACTCTCTGAGTTCTCCTACACAACAACAACTCTATTCAACTCCCAGACTCTCTTGGAAATCCAACAATTCCATGCTGTATTCCTTCTCTCCGCGACCGTCTTCTGTCCCGGCATATCCGTGATGTCCTCCCTGCCGCGGCGATATCGGTCTTCGACCTCAACCTCAACTCCTCCGGTTAACTCGAAAGCCACCGAGATCCTTCAGGGCCTGCTCGATTCTCTAAACACTCTCCTCTCCCACCGAACAGCTGCCGGCGGATACCCAACCATTGGCCCTCTCCGCCTGAAGCTGCAGCAAGTAACCCAGCATCTGCGCGGCCTTCCGTTCCCGAACCAGTTCCAAGATGACTTCCGATACCTCAAAGGCTTCAATGCCGTTCTTGATAGCCTGCGGTCGTTCTCGGGGTTCTATAACCCACAGAAGCTCCTGGCCGCCGAAAAGGAGGAGCTGTTTGAGCTGCTCGGCGCGGCTCTGAGCTGTTTGTCGGCGAGCTTGGGCAACCACTCCGGAAACCGCCGCTTCTTCAGTCTAAGGGTGGAAAGCGGCGGATGGGAAACCCTAGAACAGATTATTGCGAGTATCGGCCTTGGAGGTGCCGACTCGGATCTGCGTACGAGCTGTCACCTGTTTGGGAAGCTTCTTTCCTTTTCGTTGGACGACGACCGTTACGACGATTTGTGCCTGCGGATATCTTCACGTAATCGAAACAGCGCGAGTGTTTCTGCCACCGAGCCTGTGAATTCGACTAGCGGAGATCCGGAGA
This sequence comes from Knoxdaviesia capensis, assembly GCA_001510575.1. Classification (NCBI taxonomy): domain Eukaryota; kingdom Fungi; phylum Ascomycota; class Sordariomycetes; order Microascales; family Gondwanamycetaceae; genus Knoxdaviesia; species Knoxdaviesia capensis. Next base: position 305,511 of record LNGK01000005.1, read on the forward strand.
CAAACGCCAGCGCACTATCAGACGACCTCCAGAGCCTGTCGTTGAACGCCGCAGATGCAACATCCATATTATCCGAAGTTCGGAAGTTGGCCAGCCCAGCTACACGCTTCCGAAACCCCGAGATCCTTCGTGCCGTCGTCGGGTTCTGGGAGAGCCTCCCGCGGTCTCCGAACAAGCTACCAAACCCATGCTCATTGGTGGTCCTGGGAGCTCTGTCAAGCGTCGTGTCCGTGTCGATATATAACCTGGCAGCTTTGCATGCCACGGGGGTTCTGTCGCAGTTCCTGACGGCTGTCTTCGGCAAGCCGTCACGTTTGAGTGAGCCCGAGCGGCAGCTTCTTCTCAATGTCTCCAAAATGCTCATGTATCTGGGCGTCAACAAACCTGCGGATACACAGTTTCTCCTGGCGCAAGACACCGCCGAGTCGTCAAAGTTCTGCCTCGAAATGGCCTCTGAATACAGCGGGCCCCCGTTTATCCAGTTCGACCTCTCGCTTCATGGCTATTCGTCTATCGAATTCCCGGCTCTCAGCTCAACGTTTCCCCCACAATCCTCCCCCGGGTATACTTTTACTGCCTGGATTCGTATTGACCGGTTTGATCCTGCCGTTCACACCACCCTCTTTGGCGTATTCGACCCCACCCAGACGTGTTTCCTTCTGATGTATCTTGAGAAGGACACACATAACTTTATCCTCCAGACATCCGTGACTGGAGCACGCCCCAGTGTGCGTTTCAAGTCTCTAGCCTTCAAAGAGAAGCACTGGTATCATATTGCCATTGTCCACCGGCGTCCCGGTACTCTCACCACCAGCAAAGCTTCTCTCTATGTTGATGGCGAATTCGTCGAGCAGGTTCGCTGCGGCTACCCCCAACCTCCTCCTCTCTCTAATGGCAGCACCGAGAGTTTTGCTTCCCTCAGCTCGACAACCACAAAACCCACCCCGGTGCAGGCCTTCGTCGGAACCCCGCGTGACCTGTCCAACCAGCTTGGATCGGGGCTTGTGTTCTCAAAATGGTCCCTTGCCTCCGCGCGGCTGATCGACGAGGCCCTGAGCGACGACTTCCTTGCGGTGCACTTTGGTCTGGGCCCCCGCTACCAGGGCAATTTCCAGGACAGCCTTGGCGGCTTCCAGACCTACGAAGCTTCTGCAACGCTTGGCCTACGTAACGAGTTGCTGCACCCGGGCAAGGACGACAGCTCGGATATCTTGAGGGCTATTCGCGGTAAGGCATCAGCTCTGCTCCCGGAATCCAAAATTCTGCTGAGTGTCATTCCTACAGCCGTGCTTTCGGATAATGGGATCCTCCAGGAGTCTACCATTTTCCGGGCCCTCCCGCGTGTCTCCGCGTCCAGCCTCATGCATATTTTCCGACGGAATAGCTCGACTATTGCCGTCAACTCGGCACTTGCTTACCTTCCTGAGGCATTCCTACGTTCACATGGGGTTGGCATGCTCTCAGGCAATCCCGTGGTGGTGGTGCCATCGTACTTTGACGAGAACTTTTGGCGACTCGCCGGATTCACCCCGTTAGCGCTGAAGCTGGTCCAGCGATCGATGAATGGCGATGAGCTTGTTCGATCGGTTGAGCTGTTGTTCTCATGCATTCGTCACAGCTGGCGGAACAGCGATGCCATGGAGCGTGGCAACGGATACGCTATTCTCGGAATGCTATTGCGCGGGAAGCTTGGATTCGCGGCAGTTGACCGTGGCCGATTGAGCATCACGAGTGAAGAGAGAGATGCTCTGTGCTTGAGAATCCTGAATCTCATCCTCGAGTTTGTGGGATACAACTCCAAGGAACCTCTAGAGTCTTTCATTATCAACCCCCTTGCCTACCGAATCCTCCTGATCGACGTTGATACATGGCGACGGTCGTCGTTCAAGACGCAAGAGCTGTACTATAAACAATTCTCCACATTCGTCGTGATGAGCAAGTATCACGAGGTGAACAGCCGGAGGTTGCTCCGCATGCGTAAGTACTTCACACTACACGAAACCTTTGATGTAGTGGATAAAACCGTGCAACTGACGTTGAATTCTAATACAGGGATCATCAAACGCCTCCTCGACGCATTGAAAGGAGAACCGATGACTGAGGACGTCATGCCGCATTTCATATCGGCCTTTGAGAGCCTGGTAAAATGCAACTTCACCAGTGAGATTCACCGGGCTCTGGCCGTCTTCATCACCTACGCCTTCCACACTCCGTCGTCGTCTCTTCCGCGGACCCCGAAGCCGCTATCTGCTCTCGGGCGTGCAAACACGCTGGGAATCGTGCGTCGGGGTACCCCCGATCTGGCGTTGACGCTGGAGTCCAAGTTCATTTCAAAGAAGCAGGTTGGAACCCAGATACTTGGCATGTACTCGAACCTGCTTTGTGAGAAGGGGAATCTCACTCATATCAAAAAGTTCGCCAGGACTGTGACCAACAAAGTAAGTGAGACCCTATATAGCCTGTTTCTAAACTCACCGAAAGTTAACACCCTTTCTATCAGTGGCTACTGTATATCCTCACCAGCGACGATGCTGAGAGTGTGGTATATGGTGCAAAGATCCTTGCGCGTCTCCTCGTCTCCCACGGGTCTGCATACACATCCAAGTTTTCAGCCAAGACCGGCGGCTTTGTGATTATGGCCAACCGCCTCAAGCGATACTGGGACATTCCCACGCTGTGGCCAATCTGCTTCAGTATTCTGTTTGGATACGACGTGGCGCAGATTGAGTTTGAGCGAACTTTCGACTTCTTTAGCTTGATGGACATGTTCCGGAAGCCTAAAGTGGTGTACCCGGATGCCTTGCAGGTGATCATGGCCATGATTCAACACGGCATCAAAGACGTGGTTAAGGGACAGGAGAACCCGGACTCTCCGCGCGACGAATCGGCTGCCAGCTTCCAGCAAAGCATAGGCTCTGTGCTGGGACACCGTCCCCGTGCACGCTCGATGGAACTATCTCAGGCCATCAGCGGAAGACGTAAGTTTGCTGTACATGGTGCTTTTTGTACTCTTGAATGCGCTCTAACCAAGTCTTTTCCTCCATCACAGCTACCGCCAACCGAGCTGAGAAAACTGCTCTTCGTGTGGTTGTACTGCAAACGATCACGCGATTCCTTGCGGATCTACACTCGACATCTCCTGAATTCCAGGACTTTGCCCTGTCTTCAGACTACGTCAGAATGCTTCTTTGGGCGATTTACCCGGTGGTTGTTAGCACAGATGCCGTCAGTGCCGAGACCGAGCTTAGTTCCGGAGAGGGTGCTTTGACATTTGAAGGCGGCGATGTCATGATTCGGCCTTCAACCGGCTCGTCGTCTCTTGGGCCTGTTGTTCGCACAGCAGGCGGTAATTCGGAAAACCCCGCCAGCCGGGACAATGCGCCACGCTTGCGCAAAGCTTCTTCGTTCATTCTGATCAGCTCGAAAGAAAAGGAGGCGAACAAGTCACCACCGGCTCCCAGTTCAGCGCGCCTCGCGCCGATTATGTCTCCGCGAAGCAAGAAGACCACGGAAATGGCACAGCAAACCAGCAATGCCGTTCTTGAGGGGTTCCTAGAGCTCGTGATCGCGGTGTTTGTTGACCAGGTTCTCGTCCGCAAGGAGTTCCCGGGATTCGGGCTGTTCCTGAAGATTCCCCCTGGGTTCCGTGAGCACCAGGCGTACTTCGAGTCTTATATCCTGCGAAACACCATCTCGCACCTTGCCAATACCATCCAGCTCGATATGAAGCTTGTTTGCGAGCCCAAGGTTCTCACCAACCTTGCACGGCTCAATATTCATATCGTCGAAGCCATCTTTGAGGGCAGATTCATGGGTGGTGCGGACTGTATGCTTGAATTCACCGGGATGCTGCTGGAGTATCTCCAGAGACCGGATATCTCTAGCCTCAAGGCCGTGCGTCTGTGTAGCCAGGCGATGTCCACCCTCCGCGGGACATTCCTCAAAGTTATCACTATGAGGCTCTCGGAGATCGACGACGTGGACCAGTGCAGCGATGACGAAGCCCGCCAGATTCTCAACAAATTTATGTACTGGCAGACGGCCATTTTGGCGTGTCTGAACAACGACAACGACTACATGAAGCTTATCTGGTACCAGCTTTACACTAAGCTCATTGATAGCCGCCAGCAAATCCGGCTGGCAGCCGCCACTCTCATGCGGATCATGCTGGTGCAGAAGCCTGATGAATCTGCCTCGCTTCTCCGACAATGCTTCGGGTCTGACCACGGACGTGCGCTGCTCCGAGACTTTGAGAAGCTCATGGAAACAGACAACGAATCGTTTGTCGAATGGGTCGATTCGAACAGGCCGGCTCTCGATGCATTTTTCCTCGGAACTATCTTGCGTACTTGGGAAGACTTTGTTGCCACGGAGAACCAGCGGACAGCTGACAGTGCGCGGGCGGCAGTCAGCCGACGGAAAGAACGCCTCAAGCAGTGGCATACCGAGACCCTCACCACCGAGAACATCTTGCTGCGACACGACATGGCGAATGGTGTCTGGATGAAGAGTATCTATAACAGCGAACATGTGAAGCACCAACGGCTGATGCAAGACCAGCAGGATGACCTCGCATTTTTGTCCCAGGGACTGGCACGGATGGAGACGGATCTCACGCGGCCGGGTGCTGTTTTCTACCCGGGTGCAACAAGCCCACAGCGCTGGAAACTGGATCGTACCGAAGGGCGCAACCGTATGCGCCTACGTCTCCTCCCAGATTATTCCGGAAGTGGCCACGACGAGTATCAGCCAAAGAGACGCGCCACCGACACACAGCCATCTAGCAGCCAACTGAAGATAGATACCACTGTTGGGAAGTCTGCATCTGAGGATACTAGTGGCGTGATAGGACCCGCTGAGACGGCCTCACCCTCCGAAATGGCTGCGGCCGGGGGCGAATACGACGAGCCCACTGAGTCCCTAATGACTGCAGGTGACAGCAACGATGCCAGCTCGGAGACGACAACAATGTGGCCGGAGGACGACTTTGAGCTTGTCGACGACCCCAACGACGCCGACGGGGATGACAGCGTGTTTGAAGACAAGAACCGCAAGGTGATGCGGAAGCTTCAGCGCGACGACCAGGTCAAATCCGTGTACAACGTGTCGCGCATCGTTGGTCTGGAGATGATTGAGGGCATTCTCATTATCGGCCGGGACGCGCTGTATCTTATGGACGGAGTGTTCCACTGTGCCTCCGGCGAGATAGTGAATTCGTGGCAGGCGCCCGATGAGGAGCGGGATCCGTTTTCGCAGATCATCATGGAAAGCAGCGGCGGTAGCGGGAACGGCAGTTCTGGGCCGGCGGGTGGGGTTATCCGGATGGAGTCTCAAGCGGCGCGGGCCCAGTCAGAGCAGGAATCCCGGAGCTGGCGGTGGAGCGATGTTCTCCTTTTCTCCAAGCGTCGGTTCTTGTTCCGTGACGTGGCGATTGAGGTGTTCTTCACCGATGGCCGGAGCTATCTGCTCACTACTCTGAATGTTACCGCCCGTGATGAACTGTTTTCCAGCCTCATCAAGAAGTGCCCACTAACTAGCAGCAGTGGAGGAGGCGGAAATGGCGGAAACGGTAGCGGGAGCAGTATCAGCGCCAACGGTGGCAACGCTGCGGCTGTGTCCGGGGCCGATGACAACTGGCGGCTTCAAGCACTCCGGGTGACTGATGACGCGCCTCAGGGCCTCGGAGCCCGAGTTGGCACGCTGCTGTTCAGCTCGTCGCCGTGGACCCCGATTCTGAAGAAATGGCAGAAGGGAGAGATGTCCAACTTCCAGTACCTTATGATGGTCAACACGATGGCCGGCCGCACATTCAACGATCTGACACAGTACCCGGTGTTCCCCTGGGTTCTGGCCGACTACACCAGCGAAGAGCTGGATCTGAACAATCCGGCGACGTTCCGCGATCTCTCCAAGCCGATGGGAGCCCAGACACCGGGCCGTCTGACGGAATACCGCGAGAACTTCCTCGCGCTGGCGGAAATGGGCGAGACGCCGTTCCACTACGGCACGCACTACTCGTCCGCAATGATAGTTGCGTCGTACCTTATTCGGCTACCGCCGTTTGTGCACTCGTACATGCTGCTGCAAGGCGGTGCGTTCGACCACGCCGATCGGCTGTTCCAGTCGATTGGCGAAACGTGGCGGTCGGCGTCGCAGGAAATGAAGACGGACGTGCGCGAGCTGATCCCGGAGTTCTTCTGTCTGCCGGAGTTCCTGACCAATATCAACGGGTACAACTTCGGCACGCGCGAGAGCACGGGCGCCCGTGTGGACCACGTGGAACTCCCGCCATGGGCGAAGGGGGATGCGTCGATCTTTGTCGCCAAGCACCGGGAAGCGCTGGAGAGTCCGTACGTGAGCGCGCACTTGCACCAGTGGATCGATCTGATCTTCGGGTGCAAGCAGCGGGGCGAGGCGGCCGCGGAAAACCTGAACGTGTTCCACTATCTGTCGTATGCGGGTGCAGCGGACCTGGACCGCATGTCCGATCCCCAGGAGCGACGGTTTGCGGCCGGCGTGATTCATAATTTCGGCCAAACGCCGCACCAGGTGTTCATGAAGCCGCATCCGGCGCGCGAGAACGTGCGGCCGGCGGTGCGCCGGCTGGATACATCGGTGCTTGCTCTGACGCGGATGCCGTACGTGTTGATGGAGACCCACGACAAGATCACGTCTCTCGTGTACGCGCCGAAACTCGACCGGCTGCTGGCGGCGTCGCCGTTCCGGCTGAATGTGGCGCCATACGACAAGTACGCACAGTGGGGCTTCGCGGACTGCAGCCTGCGCTTCTTCTTCGCGGACACCCGCAAGCCGGCGGGACTGTTTGAGAACCTGCATGTGGGCCAGATCTCGAGTGCGCTGTTCACCGACTCCAAGATGCTTGTCACGGCGGGCGAAGACTGCGTGATCTCGGTGTTCACGCTGCAGAGCACGGCGGGCAAGCCGGCCGAGCTGGTGCCCCGCCAGTCGCTGTTCGGCCACAAAGCGCCGGTGACGATTCTGGCGGCGTCGCGGGCGTTCAGCACGCTGGTGTCCGTGTCCGCGGGCCAGGCGTTTGTGTGGGACCTCAACCGGCTGGAGTTTGTGCGGCGGCTGCCGTGGACGCGCAGCGTCGAGTGCGCGCAGGTCAGCGACGCATCGGGCGAGATCATGCTGTGCAGCGGGCCCAACGTGACGCTGTTCTCGCTGAACGGCGCGCTGCTGCTCGACCAGAACGTGTGCGACCGCGGCGACGCCGACGACTACGTGCACGCGTGCGCGTTCTACGAGGGGGCCGGCTCGGAGTGGCTGGAGAACTTCCTGGTGTTCACCGGCCACAAGAAGGGCCGCGTCAAGGTGTGGCGCCGCGTGGTGCAGAAGACGCCCGGCGGCGGCGGGCGGTGGGAGCTGGAGCTGGTGCGCAGGCTGGACCATGTCAACCCCAAGTCAGAGACGGGGAGTAACATTGATTCGGCGATGACGTGTATTCTGCCGGCGCCGATGGGGGTCTATACCGGAGACGAGGATGGCCGGGTGGTAAGTTGACCGCTTTCCTCGCTGTTTTGCCAGTGCGTGTAGATGTTCTAACCTTCTTTCTACCTGTTTAGTACGAGTGGAATGTTGTCCACCGGGATAAATGAGGACATCATCAGGGGATGATCTTCGAGGGCGAGAGAAGTGGTGAAGCAACGCCCAGCAGCCACAGCGCGCCACACCCACGATATCAAAAGCGACACGGCGTTGGGTGTGCGAGAAGGTCACAATATACAACCCTCACACAAATAGACGGAAGCGGTATGGGTTCTACCAAGTAACAAAATGGTCTTTCTATGGTCTTTCTATGGTCTTTCTCTTATATGGAACTTGGGGAGGGTGGTTCACGGCAGTTTTAGAGCAAGTGTTTCTTTTTGTTGTCTTCTTTTGCATTACAGAGTGTTCTCTAGGTCACGTCACCCCGTCCTGCGAGGATTTCATATATTGCACAGCTGGTGGGCAAGCGTTTATCTGCTCGGAATCTAGTATTATCAGCTCTATGAACAACCGTGTGTGTGTGTGTGTGTGTGTGTGTGTACGAAGTGTACTGAGGAGTTTCAATGTTCCTTAGACGAAAAAGACAAAAACCGGACCGGAAAACATAAAGGCGTAGACAAGAAAGACGAGAAAAAAGGAGAAGAAAGGAAATGGGCGGCAAACATGGCGGAGTGCTTGGTATATGGGTACAAAAAAGATCAGAAGCAAGATGTGAAAAAGGGTGAAAGAGGAAGAAGCCAGATGTGGGCAAGTCTGAGATGGATGAAGAAGCCAGAACAGACAACCAGACCGCCTCCGGCGGTGGTATCGTCAATCATCGTGATATCGGTATATAATCATCATTCCCTCCCGGTCTCCCGAGGGTGCCGGGCCGGACCCGCCTCCGCGGCTACTCCATCCGCGCCCGCCGCAACGGCTCAGCCGACCGATAGCGCGGATTGGTCTCCTGCAGAATCAGCGACGAGATCTCATTGATCAGCCGGCGCTCCTCGAGCGACAGGCCGGTCTTGTCCATCCTCTGCCAGAACAGCGCCATGCCGCGCAGATCGGCGAGGGTGGCGTTGGCCTCCTCCTTCAGCGCCTCGGCCTCGCCGCGCGAGTTCGACAGCGCGCTCGAGTAGCCCCAGATGCTCAGGTCGCGGAAGTACAGCTCGCGCAGCCGCTCGCTGATGTAGCGCACCTCGCAGCGGAGCTGGTCGTCGAGCGAGCGCGGGCCCAGCGCCTGCGACTTCGACCCGTACGTCATCGGCACCGCCTGCACCGGCGACGGCGGGCGCTTGGTGTCGCGGCGCACTTGGCGCGGCATCTCGGTGGCGGCCGGCGGTGTGCGCGCCGAGCTGCTGGAGCAGGAGAGGCAGCCGCCCATGGTCAAGATGTGGGAGAGGTGGTGGTGATGGATAGTGGATGGTGAGGGTTGAGAGCAGTTTAGGGTGTTGGCTGACTGATGAAGAAAATGGATAAGTTGATGGAAAATGAACTTAGGAATTGAGTAAAAGTTAGATGTCAGAGGAAGAAATGGGCTAGACTAGAAATGGACAGAAGTCTAGCATTTATAGGCTAGCTAGAACCAGGCTTTAGCCTATCGGTCACGTGATCTACGCATTTCCGTCCTTCCTATTTACACGCCCCTCGGACGCAAATGCGTTCCTAATATACGCCCCTCGGAATAAATAATATAGGAATACTATTATTAGAGGGAAAAAAAACTTTAGTAGAGGAAGAAAATCTTATTAAAAAAAAACTTTAGTATAGGAAGCGTAGGAAAAGAAAATATATAAAAACTTAAAAACTTTTAGAAAGGAAAAAAAAAAAAACGTATCTTATTTTATTAGAGTACTTTGAAAACGGTTATAAAGCTAAAAACTAAGTAGCTTAGTTAAGATATTAGCTATTTATTCCGTATTTAGAACGTATTTAACGGATAAAAACTTAGAACGAACGGATTCCCGAATTAGATAAAATTTCGGGTATATATACTTACTTTTATTATAGAATCTAGGGTTATTAATAAGCTTAAGAGTACTAGCATTATCGACTCGTAAGCGGATATTATAAGAGCGGTTAATTTCATATAGGAAATTACGTAGCTATAAAGCTTCCTTAGTAGCTATATTTACTACTATATATTTAGCCTCGATAGTCGATTAGGTAATAACTACTTACTTTCTACTTACCTATATAACTAGACCACCCTAGATTAATAACACCTATCCTATAATAGATCTTCTATTTAGTATACTATTATAACTAGTATCTAAATAGCTAATTATCGAAATAAGCGAATCATCTAGCTTAGAAGGTCTCTCGTATCTTAAGGATAAATTCATCGTTACGGATAAGTATCTAACGATTCGTTTTAGTAATACTAATAAAGGAGTAGTTATATAATTAGTAAATACTACGTAGTAGTAGATAGAAAATACTAAATTAGGTCTCGTTATTATAGTTATATAAATAAGTTATCCGATTAGGGATCGATATCTATCTATATTATTAGTAGAAAGCTTTTTACTATCTAAAGTAGCTAAGTTAATACCTAATATCGGAATAGATACCGGTCGCGTTATAGAGATATTAAATCCTACGTTTACTATAATCGCCTCTATATATTATATCTAGTAAATAGAATAGGAGTTAAAGTTAATACCGATTACTACTCCTAGTAACTACCGTAGCTTACCTATTAAGTCTACTTTTAGATACTCTTAAAGTTCTAGCTCGAAATTAGTTAGTATTTTATCTTTCTAGCCGAAATATAGAATATCGTCTATATATATAACTAGAATTATACCGTCTTTCTATCGGTAAAACGACACTTTATCTATTTATAATCTTATAAATCCTATACGTAAAAGCATATCGTAGAATCTTAGCTACTACTATCTACTAGCTTATTTTAAACTATATAATACTCGTTTTAGACGAATAAACGATTTCTCTATCTAGCCTAAGTTACGGACGAAATCCGGATCACGTCGTCTAATTTCGTATATTAATTAAACTATTCCTTCGTATTATCGCATATATACCTCCTCTTCTAGGAGTCCGTATAAGAAAGCTACTATAACGTCTAACTATCGCACGGATAAATATTCTTTAGCTATAATAGCTAATATCACTCTCTACGTCGTAGCGTATAATATTACGGCGAAGGTTTCCTAATAATCGAAGCCCTTACGCTATTAAAATCTATAGGCTATAATACGTACTTTCTATTTAATAATCTATCTATACTCGTCGTATTTAGACTTTAGTACCTATTTAGCCGTAATCGGCTTATATCTAGACGGTAGTAACTCGATAAATTCGAAGACTCTACGGTTAAATATGTTTATTAATTCTATAAGTCTAGTATCTAACTATTCGTTAGCATTCGCGCCCCTCAGAGCTAATATTATCGTTATCGGATTAGAAAAGCTAGCCTTAATTAAATTATCGGGCTAATCTACTAGCTAATCTAAAGATTCGTTAACGTAAGTTATTAAATTAATAGCGTTAGGACTAGTATTCGAACTCCTCTTAGTAAGTCGTCGTACTAGATTATTATACTTATAGGCGATAACTAAGTTATCGAAATCTACCTATTCTCTATTCTAAGTAACTATACGTATGATTTTCTTTTTAGTAAAAGTTCCTTTTAGCTACGACTTTAAGATATTAAGTAGTCTCTCTTCTAAGTCCTCTAGAATTCTTATATTAGACGAAATCTAGACCTTTCGTAACTTAGGTACCTATACTTTATATAAATATATACCTTAATAACTAACTAATAAGCTAAATTCTCCTCGTAAAGTAAATTTACTAAGTAAATTACTATTTACACGCGCTTTAACCTCTATAGGCACGTAAATAATTATATAGGAACCTAAAGTTCGTAGGTATATAATATTCGGATAAAAATCCCGTCTTTTAGCTATAGGTATTTAGCTCTACTAACGTTCTATAGGACTAGAACCGTAGCTATCGACGGTTAGATTAATTAGTTAAGTAATAGCTTCTAAAATATATCCCTATAGATATATCGGAATACTCTACTATATTATAGTTACTCTCATACGAATCACTAGTTCCTTTATAGCTCGTTTAGCGCTACCGTTATAAGTATAGCTATAAGCTAGGGAGGGATTAACTTTCGAACTAACTTAGTTAGTAAACTTAGTAATTATCCTAATTTATACGTCCGTCCCGTTATCTATAATAATTAATTCCGGAATAGAGTCGGTAATATTTATTATATACTAAATTATATTCTTAATTTCGTTACTAGCCTTCGACTTTTTATTTAAAATATAGATAAACTTTATTTTAGAAAAATTATCTATAATAACGAGAAAGTATCGTTTACTTTTAAAAGTTTATACCGATATCTTAGTAACGTCGTAATATAACACCTAACTAATACGTTTAGCCCTTATTCGCCTATCTTTTAGCCTAAACTTCGAGATCTTTAAAATCTCGTACGCCTTATATAGGCCTAAATCGTTAATATACGCTTTTATATTTAACTTATCTACTAATACTCCTTTAATAGACTATAGTATCTTTAGGAGAACTTCGGTACTCGGATATCCTAGTCGTTTATATATTAAGCGTAAGCGTTAACGTATACTTAATACTTACGTAAAGCTTTTAAGTATCGATTAATATTAATCCGTCTATTAGAATAATTAGACGAATACTAGTCTTTTATATAGAGACTACTAGAACTAGCGTTTTTCCCGTAGTAACGTATACTACGAGCGTCTTTTACGGGGGGACGCCTAGAACTAAGATTATTATTCCGGTAGTAATAATTATAACTACGAATATCTTTTAAGGGGGGATATTCAGAACTAAAATCATAGTCTTTTATAAGGTAACTATAATAACTAGATAATTTATAAGTAGTTTCCTTAGACGGTTTTAGAGAGACGGTCTCCTCTAGTATAAAATTACGGATAATAGGAGCATATACGGGCTTCTAGATAATAGGTTTACCGGAGGTTATAACTCGTATAAAGAACCTATAGTTTTCTACGTTAATCTCTAAAATTAAGACGTTTTTAGTATTAAAAATACTATTACCTAGAATCTTACCGCTATTATAGTAAAGAACCTTACCGCTAAAGATATAAATTAGAAATATTATAGTTAGTAAGATATTTTTAATACGTACGGAAATAATACTAGATAAAGTCTTAATATTAATAATAACGTTTCCACGCTTTATAGCATAGATAAGTCCTCTACCTATAATTATACGTATACGAGTCTCTTTAATAGTACCTTTCTCGAACTATCGCTTATCGTTTATAGAGTATATAGACGTACCTATATTAAATAACTAATCCGTTCTAGAATAGCTTAATAAGTAGGTAAATAGGTTATAGCTAATTACTTCTTTAAAACATTTTATAGTATTAATAGGAAAGGAAAAAGAAGAAAGGGAAGACTTACTTATCGTCTTTCGACGTCTCTTAAACGCATAATCGGTTAATACTATCGCGCTTATAACTCTTTTATAACTAGTTATATTCGCGCTTATATTTACGTCACTAAGTATAGTAGAAGACTTCTGCTATTATTATTACTTACGAGCTTTGATCCGGCAGTCGCGCTCTTTATAGCTAAGACGGTTATAATATCTATATCGAATTATAGGTTATAAACCTAGTTTCTTCTAGTTATTCTAGCTAATACTACTATTACGGGTGTTATTATTATTATTTATACCCTACTTATTATTAGACCTTGAATTATCTTTTTAGTCTAACTTCTTTAGGTCCTTCGTAACTCTCTCTCGTTCTTAGAATAACTATACTAACTATCTATAGTATTCGTCCGAAGTCCTATTTAATTATACTACGATACGCGTAGTAACTTACGTCTTAGTATTAAACGTATCTTTCGCTACTATTAGTAGTAATACGGTTCTAATCTTATTAGTGACTTTAGCTCTATAACGCTAAACCTCTAATTACTTCTAATCGAAGCGTAAAAGAAAGGTAATAAACTTTTTACCCTTTTTTATCGTATAAGCACTAACGTTTAATAGATCTTCTAATACTTAGAACTTAGTCTTCTAGCTATTACGGTTAAAGCGATTAGATAACTTATTCTAGATATTAGAAATATTTACACTATTAACTATAATTTATCTTATAATACTAGATATATTCTTTAGCATTTCACCTCTTACGAGTAGGTCGTTTTACTTATTAAGATAACCGAAATTATTAGGCTTTAAGCTAGTACGGATAATTATAGTACGAAAAGATAGAGCCTACGTACGCTAAGTACGGCTATTAGTTAGCTAGTATTACTAGTTAAGTATCTATTTCTATTTAGAAAGATCGATTACTTAATTAGTACCTATTATCATAGGTAACGGAATAAAGTCTTCTATAATAATAGATTATATCAGCGGGGATAACACTATATAGGCGGAAGGAGGTCGGTTAGTTATAGTAGGTGCGTTTACGGTTATAGTAGGAGCACGGAAAAGACCGGGAAAACTCGGAATCGTAGACTTTTTATTAGGAACTAGTTGAGATTATTGGGGAAAAGTGTTAGTAATTAGTCTTAGATTAGAGTCGGAGACGGGAGAGGGGGAACGCGAGAATTCCGTTAAAGTTAACGGAGTCGATACTTGGGAGTGTTAATAAGTAACTAAGTCAGTGACTGCGTTGGGGGCTATTAAACGGCGACGGCCACCAGAATTCATTATTAGTTTATAATCCTTGTAACACTAACGGCTTCATAGGCTAATTGTTGGCTTGTGGGTAAAATAGAAAAGGAAGAAAAAAAAAATTAATTAGAATAAGTAAAAGGAATTATACTATCTGTTTTAAACAATTGGTCTCATAATCTGTTAGCTGACTGATGAAGAAAATGGATAAGTTGATGGAAAATGAACTTAGGAATTGAGTAAAAGTTAGATGTCAGAGGAAGAAATGGGCTAGACTAGAAATGGACAGAAGTCCAGCATTTATAGGCTAGCCAGAACCAGGCTTCAGCCTATCGGTCACGTGATCCACGCATTTCCGTCCTTCCCATTTACATAGGGTTGGATGAGGGACTTAGGGTTGTGTTGGAGACTAGGGTTCGCGGGTGGGGTTGGGAGTTTGGAGATGGTAGGCACTATCGTGAGAAACCGGAAAGCCGAGGAAGGAGGAGGATTGGTAGGATTTTTCTGTAGTTAGTTAAGCAAGAGTTAGAATCAACAGCAAGGCAAGGCTATTGAGTAAGCACAGACGCAGAAGAGCAGATCGAAATTAGCAGACGCGACTGACCTCCTTGTTTCTCCGGAATTGTGATTTGAGGATGGACTGTACACAATAAAAGAATTTACCGACAGAAACAGACGCTGAGCGTCTTTGTTCGATAGCGAAGACGGGGTTCACGGCATTATAAGCGGCGCAGTGTCGAAGCAGACCACGGCAATCAAAGAGAAACACAGAGCTGGAACTCGAAATAGATGCGGTCGCATGAGGAGGACCTGGGGACCTGGGGGCCGACCTGAATGTTGTCCTGCCTCGGACGCCAAACGGAAAAATACAAATAAAAAAGATAAAAAGAAGGGGAAAAAAAGGGAGAAAAAAAGGAATAATCATCCGCCATCCCCATTCAGGACACACACTCACTCTCAACTCCAATGCAGCCAGCCCTTCGTCGGCCCCTGCTTCCTGTCTATCGGGCCTCGTTCGACCCTCCGCCAGACCCAACATGCACTGCGCTGCAGTCCTCTGTAGTCCGGATCAGCCGTCCAGCGCTTAGCTGCTGCATACTGTGTGCCATCAGAATCCCCAGCCCAAGACGGAGGAGGAGAGGGGAAAGGCAGACCGGCAGACCGCCCAACAGGACTGGAGCTGGAGCACCGAGGATTGCAATTTTGATTATTATTGCCTGTTTAATCTGCGGCTGGTCCTTTCACGCCCAACACGGCCTAGCTCGCTGGCCTCCTCTGGCTGCTGCGGTCCACCAAGGAATCACCCTGACCTCCTTTGCTCCCTCAGCCTCTCGGAACGATGGTCGGGGTTCTGTCTTTTTCGAGCGGCCCCTCAACATAGGGGGAGAAAACGGTCGGTGGTATTTGCATGGATTTTGGTACAGAGGTATCAGGAGTATCGCGGAGAGTGGCATGTGTCGCTTCCCGGGAGCGATGAACAGCCTAACCTTGTCTTTATTGTGTGGCTTAGATTTCATCGAACGAGCGAGCAAGCGAGTGACGATCTGGAAAAAATAAAATCGAAATCATCGGGTTCTCCCACCGACAGGCGGACTGCATTCCGAATCCTCCTACGAACACGAATGGGCGAATCGACGGAATGATGGTGGTGATACGGCGAGCGATACGAGGAACCATCACAATGAAATCTACAAATGGGCGAATCGATGGAAAATGATGGTGGACGTGATGATACGGCGAGCGATACGAGGAACCATCACGATGACTGGAATGCAATCTACAGCTGGGCTTGTAGGCTGCAGGCTTCAAACATCGCCAGTTCCGCAACTGGGGAGGCATTGGGCTGATTGGGAGGCTGAGCCGGACAGGCAGATCAAACGGGACAGGCCGTCGGCCTCACACACACACACACACACACACACATAGATTGCACGCATTTTCGGCAGTCCAGGCAATACTAACTAGCATCACATCACGGCTCCACACAAACTACGCTTCTTCTTCGTGACAGCACATCAAGCGCCGCACACAATGAAAAGGAGGATCCAACAGAAGTTAGAAGAAATCAAAAATTGCACCCCCGATGGCCCCGAAGGGCAATCGAGAATGGGCGACTCCGCGATGTGCAATGCAGGCCTCCCAGTCTAGTACAGGGAATTCATGAGCTCCCCGTACTGGAATAAGGTAAGTATGAAGAAGAAAGGAAGAAAAAAAAGAAAGGAGGAAAGGATTTCCTGGAGGGGAGCGCTCAGTGGACGGGTATTTATAGGTTTGGGAAAGCGGTGAAGCGTGGGCACAATCACCCACCCGGCAGAATACAGTCCGGCAGAATATTCGGGACTGTGTGGTTCGTACGGTGCTGGGCCGGCAGAACAGGGAAGGAACTGGAGCCGCGGCACGTGAGAGTCCCGGCGTGGCAGCAGCATGCACGCCAGTCACGGCTCGGGAAGGAGCAGGTGAGAGAGTCACACAGTGCAACGCCAACCCTCATTCCTAGACGGAAGGAGCCCAGAGGAATGCGTTTCTGCGGTCTTCGCCTTCCGCGGGTCGGCGGCTACAGGCCTCGGCAGCGCCATTTCCTCGTCTCAAAATAGCGGTATCTTTACGAGCCTGCAGAATGCTCGGGGTTGGCCGGCAAGTGTGTTCGGTGGCTGCCATCGCCGAAGCCTGCATTCCTCATCTGCCAAACAATCGTGGCCATGCTCTGTCCCCACGGGATTGGACTCCTGGATCGCCTCGTTTGCAGGCTACAGGCGCCCTAAAGCAGTCGGCCGTTTCTATGAACAGGCCACAATGTCTTTATAGGCCATCCCCGGCCCCTGGAGGTGGGATCGCGGGTTCCGAGATTCTGGGTGCAACCGTCCCCCCGGGCTGAGATCTCTCTAGCCCCCCACAATCTGGGAACTCAAATCGTTTACAGATGGACGGTCCCGGCGTGTACGAGATACGGCGGGCGCTGTCATTATGTTGCGGCACAGTGTGAAGATGGATGCCCCAAGGTTCCCGTCTCTCTGGCTCTAAACGCGATGAAGCCGCCGGTTGACAGTTGGAAGGAGCACTCGGTCCGGCAGTCCTTCCGTTTCTGCTCCAGAAACTCGCAATTGGAGGGAACGCTCAGTCCAGAGGTCCTTCCCTCTCCGATATAAACGAAAGGCAAGCCCTAACCCCAGATTCGTCACCTGAGACAAGACGCACAAACGCACAATCACAAGATATCAAAATTGCACGAACCAATGGGAAAGAATGAGGGAGGCTAGATGGAAAAATAAAAGGTAAAAACGACAGGAAAGAAAGTCCACGAGAGAACGAGAAAGGAAGACTGCAAAAACAAAAACAAACTCCCCCCTCCTCAACTTTGGTATCTGTAACAAACCGCATTTTCCAACTGCGGGCAAAAAGTCTTTCCATCCATATAAGCCCAGGTTCGTTTTCTCTCTCTCTCTCTCTCTCTCTCTCTACCGACCACGTGTATATCTGGCATTTTTACACCTCGCGTAGGATCTCGCGCGCGCTCTCGGAGTCCTTGTCGTTGGTGGTGATCTTGGTGCTGTTCTGCGGCATCACGGCCATGCCGATGGAGTTGTCGGACCACGACTGGTGGATCGACTTCTGGCTGCGGATGTAGCCCGAGCGCTCCTCGCCGTGGTACTCGTAGCCGGTGTGGCCGTTGCTGGTGCTCTTCTTGGTCAGGTTGGCGAGCTGGCGCGGCGAGAAGAGCGGCTTGAGGGCCGGCACGCAGGCGCAGAGGATGGCGGTGTTGATTTCGATGACCGACCACACGTTGACCTGGACGAGCGAAGCGACGGGGATTAGCTGGGGGTCATCTCGAAGAGGGGAAAGCGGAAGTCGTGAACACGGAGGAAAGGGCAAACTCACCAGGATACTCTCCCGGAACGGATCGGCGGCGAGCGTGTACCGGTAGATGGTGTGCAGGCGGATGATCGACGTGCAGGTCCCGAAGATTCCGAACACGAACAGGCCGACGAGGGCCAGCTTTTCCTTGGTCGGGCGGCTGATCTTCATCAGGGTGCGGACGGGCAGGGCCATGATCCACACGTCGGTGATGATGTTGACGCCGGAGGTGAAGTAGAAGAAGGCCGTGCCGTTGATGCAGCTGCCGGGCACCTCGCCGGTGAAGTCCCACAACTTGTGGATCGGCTGGCACTGCAGCGTGGTCACTAGGATGCACACCACAAAGAACACGCCGTGGAAGGCGATGGTGGCCTTGCAGACCAGGTTGAGCGTGGGCGAGGCGGCTGGAGTGTGTGTGTGTGGCAGGGCCACGGTTAGCTCTGGCTGTGTCTGTCCCGCTGTTTGGATCTGTTTGGATGCCGGGGCGGCGACTTACCGATGCGCAGGTACAAGCACAGCAGCGAGATCTTGACGGCGTTGACGGCACAGTAGTACGTGACTTCAATGGCGAGGGTGATCTGAGACAGCTGTTAGTATGGTACCACGCGGTTGAAGCGGCAGTGTGGTGCGCACCTTGAGCAGGTTGGTCATGTTGTCGAAGGTCAGGGTCTCCATGCGGAAGCCCATGTGGTTGTCTCGGGCCAGCAGCACCTCGATGAGGTAGCCAATGCTGAAGATCTGAGAGTTGCAGGAGTCCGGACGGTTAGAAAATCTTCTCTCTCGACATGTTCGGCCTGGATGCGAGGAGGACAGCGCACTTACCACCGCAATGGCGATGAAGAGGTCATCGTAGCCGACCTTGCGGATGATGAATCCACGGGTGAACATTCGGAGGATCAGGACGAATACTGCACAGAGACCGTGTAAGTTAGCTGGCCATTCCCCCCCTTCCAACACCAACAAATCTCTGATATCCCGTGAGCCCACTTACTCGATATGCCCGTCAACGCGCAGGTGAGGTTCACCACGCCATTGAGACGTTCCTGGTCCGTCTGGCCCATTGTGAGGGTTGGTGTTTTGAGCCTCAGAGGATACGGATGTTCTGTCTGTGTCTCTGTATATCTAGACACTTGTCTCGTCTATCGTCGGGCTTTGCGAGGACAGAGAGGCAGGTCCCGGGAGTGTCACGGAAAGAAGGGGTGAAATGGACGCAAGGTGAAGGCGACAAAAACGGAAGCCCACGGAAGAACGACGGCCGTCCAAAAGGCCAACAACGGAAGGGAGCAGGAATCAAAGAAAACAAAAAGAAAGGGAAAGACGACACACGGAGACGGTGGTTCAGCCCGAGACACGGAGAGCAAAAAGGAAAAGAAAGAAAAGATACAGGGAAAAAAAGGAGGATGGGCGGAAGGGGGAGAATGAATTAATACAAGATACCAAAGGCAGGCTGTGTGTCTGTGATTGATACCTCGGACGTCACTCGAGACTAACACACAGCAGACCCACGCATCAACAGACAAGGAGAGAAGATGGGAAGATGGGAAGATGCTTGCTCAACGAACTGGCGACAGTTTCCAGTTGCCAACTGTTCACGGACGGTTCTGTTCCCCTTTTGATACAGGGACGGACGGCACTGACAGTCTGCCGGTCTGTCGGTCTGTCTGTGTCTGGCTCTGGCTCGCGGATTTCTCGCTCTGGGTCTGTGGATCTGGACCCAAGTCTCGGTCGGAATGGAATCTTTCTCTCGTTGGGTGTGTGTGTGTCGTCCCCAACGAAACAAGTGTCGGTCGCGTGGATCTGGAACTAAGCGCCCCCTCACTCATCTCGCCCGCTGGGAACCACAGCATCGGTAGTGTGTGAGAGAAGAGTACATGTGGGTGGATGCAGACAGTCCCCGCCAGGCTCCGGCGCGGACTGAGCGGCGAAGCTTCTTGTGGTGGTGTGGTGTTGGTGGTTTTAGAAATAGTCTTTCTCGCCGAAGGACCAAGCTAGAGCCAGCCCGCGCCGATCCAAGCACAAGTCGGGCGGACCAGCAGCGAGCGGGACTAGACATCCAGACACACACTTGCCAACCTTGGTTTCGCTCTTGGCCAGATGTAGGTGTTGCCCCGAGCACGGTTCCCGTCCCCGGAAACAGGTTCAACCCTGCCGCTAGAGCGAGCACCGCGGGCCCAGAGTCGTTCGCGTCGTTCGAGGCTGTCTGTCTCCATTGGGCGGGGAAGCTGGTCCAACTACCGTAGAGGGGGGGAAGGGAGATGTGAGTGATGTACAGTAGTAGTGAGACACACCGGGAAAGAAAAGAAACCCGTCCCCACACACACACACACTCACGAACCGTCCTCGTCTGGAAACAGACATCTGGCACTCCCCTTGTCTTGCTTGCTAAACACCCGCTAGCTGAAGGAAATTTCGGCGCCGGCGGCCAAGCTAAAGGTGCAACTTGTAACGTCCGAGCTCGCTTGGTAGTCGTTGTTCCTCTGGGCGAAATAAAAATAAAAAATAATAATAATACGGGACGCCCTCAAGAAAGCGTCGCTCGGGTGCATGATGAATACAGGCCCGGAATGGAACAAGATGTGCATTTGACGTAAGAAAAGAAAGTCTTGCCTGCTCTAGAACACTCGTCGAGAAGGAAAGAAGGTCAGTGGGCAGCCGGCAGCAACTTCGGGATTCCTTTTTTTAATTTTTATTTATTTTCTATCTGTATTTTTTCTTTTTTCTCTCGATCTCCTGGCTGTTACGCTCTTCACTTTCTTGGTTCTGGGTGGGAGAAGTAGTTTGAGGGGGAGTCTGTAGTGCCGTTCCCCCTCCTCTTCAAGATCGTCTCATGAGCGAGGGTTTACCCTTTGATAGCCCCCGAACCGCCCGATCAGCCGGTCGGGTTGTCTGCGGTGTGAATCGATCTTGCATGAAGCATCACCTCCCCCTATCGTTCGTGAGACACCATTAGACCAGACAGGCGTCTGGGGCCCAGCGAGTCATGCAGATACATGAAATGAAGCAGTCAGCTATCTCGTATCTGGCGATGGCGATCTGCGAGCCACGTTTCAAGAGGACAAGAAACCCGCATTGCCACAGCCCGTCTAGCTTGACTCCAGAAAACCACTAGCAAGAGGTCGGAGCCCCCCC
>LNGK01000005.1:326673-436306 GCA_001510575.1 Knoxdaviesia capensis
CCCCCCCCCCCCCCCCCCCCATGCTACTGCACATTTCCTCACAACTCAGCTTTTGTATCGCGGGAATTATGTGATGCGCACGATCGCGCGGCGCGGAATGGGCCAACATCCATGTCCCGGCTCGTGGCCATCACTAGCGATTAACTCGCTTAGGCCAGCATGGAAGAAAAAAAAATAAGCAAATAATATCCCTTCCCCCCTGTGCACAAACGAACCCGGTTCCTGGGTATTTCGGGGCTTGGCTGAGGAACTGGAGGGGGGCTCCCAGTCTCGAAGTCGGCCTTGGACCCGCTGATCGATCAGCTCCGGGGGGATCTGAGCGGGCTGGTTGGTACGAGGGCGGTTCGGGTGCGGCGTTGTTGTTGTTGCGAGAGAGGAGGGTTGCGGCTGTTTGGAGGTACGAGTGAGTGTATCTCGTGTAGTGGTGGCTTGTTTGCTGTGGTCTTATCCGAGGGGCAAGAGACGTATGCACAGTCCTCCTCGGCCTGCACAGACACTTTCTTACACGTTGACTACCAACTCCAGGCTCTGCCAGATACCCACTCACACCACACCACACAATGCCGAGTCTGCATGGCCACGGACTCTCACGGCTATATGTACTGTACTACTGTATCTATGTACAGTACATCCCCCGTCCTGGTCGAGAGAAGAGCAAGAAGCGAGGAAAAGGGCAAAGGGGCAAGTAGCAACGATGGACATGGACCAGACCTCCGGAAATAGACAACAGCCGGAAGAGTGCACACTACAGTACACTCGGGGTACCTATGGAAGTCCAGTGCTGTAGTGTACATACCATCTCTTGTTCGTCCTTCCCGCACCGGCTGTATGGTTCAGTCTCCCCTAGCGGCCAGCACATTCCAGAAAGAATCTGTGCTGTCCCAGCTATCACCACTTGTCCGGCCTCCAGACGCGGCCGGCGCTAGCTCTAAAGCCGGCACTCTGTCTTCTTCCCTTCTCGCCTCTCTCCCTCTCTCTCCTTTGGTTCGGCTTCTCCTCTTCTCCTGGACTGTGCATGTTCTAGTCTGCCCAACTACCACCCAAGCGAGGTGTTCTCCCCTCTCCGAAGTGCTTCTGGGCATGCAGATCCTAGAGCGCGTGTGTGGGAGAGGGACTCCTGATGCACTGCTGGCTAATCTACTGTACATGCACTACCTGTTCTATCTCAGGGGGTTCGGTTACACGAGAAGCTTCTCTCAGAACGTTCTGCGAAAGCCACGTGGCGGGGAACACGCAGTGCACACATGGCTCCGAAGCGCCCAGCAACACCGGCCGCCCCATCCTGGAGGAAACTGGGCCCGTGAAGAAACCGGGCTCCTGGGTTGGTGAAGAACTTGGACCTGGGCAAAGAACTGGGCCCCTGGGTCATAGTGTCAACCTGGAAGGTCCCTGGCCCATTCAACGAGACCCGACATATGGAGCCCGTCAAACGTAGGCGAAATTGATCAATCATATTTTGCATGTTTCTATCATGTACCAAGACGCCATCGATACCATGTGTCTCTGTCTCGTCCTTCTCTTACACAGGTGGGAAAAACCCCCCCCCCCAGGAATCCCGAGAAACCCACGATAACGCTAAACCACAAGCAAATTAAAAACAAATGGGGATATCTAGCAGCTGGAAACAAATTTCGCTCCTCTCTTAACTAACTGCAATCGTGGAGGACGCTATGGCAAGTTCCGTGCGGCCGGTGCCCTGGTACAGCTTCCACTCGATACGTCGGGAGTTCACCGAAGCCAGCACCGTCAGCGTGAGGGGGTAGTACGGTGTGTCCCCGGAGACTGCTGAGGTAACACGGCGCGTGTTTACGGTGAGTTGGTTCGCCGCGAAGGGGATACTCTGGAGGAAAGCTGGAGAGAGGCGAGAGAAACACGGGTCAGCCAGGTTCCGGGGAAGAGGGAGAAAGAGAGTTGAGTCGAGACCACGGGTTCCGGGTGGAGGTTCTAGGAGGACGGGCTCTAGACTTACTGGTGTTCCTCGCCGTGGCGGGGTGGGTTCCCGCGCCCTTCCACGTCACCACCTGCAGCTCGAGCTGCTGGCTGCCCAGGCGCTGGGCATTGAACAGGTCGCAGTGCACGGTGACCGAGATCGAGATGGTCTCGCCCGGCGTCGGCACGATATCGCCGTTGCGCAGCACCCACACCACCGGCCGCCGCGACGACGACCCCATCGAGTCGCCCTGGTTGCCGCGGATCTCCGCAATGCCGTACGACATGCCGAAGTACTGCACCGGCGGCGGCGGCAGCGAGCCGATGCCGGCGCCCTTCATGGCTGCGCCGCGGGCCACCGCGCTCCAGCTCTCGCCGCCGCGCTCGACGGCCAGGCCCGCGCCGGCTGCGTACTCGCGCACGCGCCTGAAGAGGTAGTCGTTCCGCGCGAAACCTCCGGACAGGTAGATGTGCTGTGGAGAGGGTTAGAGATACTGATGCAAAAGAAAGAGAAGAACACAAAAAAAGAACGAAAAAGAGAAGAAAAAAGCCGGAGACAACTCACAGTCAGCCGGAAATTGTTCTGCCGCTCCGACGCCCGCGTAATCGTGATCTGATGTGCGAGGGTATCCAGGATCTTCTCAACCGGGAACTTGAACATGGCCTCCAGCTCCTCCGGCTTGACCAGCAGATCGACGCCCTTGACGAGGTGCTTGGAGCGGTCGGGCACGATGATCGACGCCGGCAGCTGCATGACGGGCGAGTCGTTGGCGTCGCGGCCGAAGTTCTGCTTGATGGTCTCGAAGTTCATCAGCAGCTCGTGGCGCACGGTCTTCAGGTCGCCGGTGCGGTCGCTGGACGGCTTGTGCAGCGTCAGCGGGCCCAGGATGCCGTCGATCCACTCGAGAAAGGCCCGGTCGACCAGCGTCGCTCCGCACTCTTGGCCGGACACCGGGCCGATGAGCTGCACGTCGAACGGCGCCATGGATGTGATGCCGTAGCTGGCGAGATCCTGATGGGGACGAGAGGCGGTTAGATGGTGATGATGATGCAGAGGACGCGGAAGGTCGGGGAAGAGGGGGACTATATCGCGGGTCGGGGCTTGCGGGAACGGAAGACGACACCACTTACCACTGTGCCACCACCGGCGTCGCACACAATAAAGGCGTTTCCCTTGCCCAGCCGGTTGGTGTCCTGTCTGGTCGAGTATTCTCCGGTGTACAGCGCACAGGCTTCCGGCTCGCTGAAGAGGTAGATGTTGCGGATCTTGGGGAAGTCTCCCTCGCGGAAGGCCTGCTTGACGGCCTGCACGGTGTGGTTCCGCGACTCGTAGGTGGCACTCTAAGATCAACAGAAGACATATGGCTTTAGTACAACGTTCTCCGGAGCCGGTGTGCAGGGGGAGGTTAGACACTCACAGCAGGATGCGTAACCACAATGTCCAGCGGCACGTTCATCAGGCTCTGGCGCGTCATGGCCCGCGAGCTCCACCGCATCGCGACCTCATGCAGGAAGTCGGCCACAACCTCGCGCGGCTCCTTGGTGATCTGCCACGGCACGGCCTTCTTGAACGCCGGAACACTCTCGTCGCGCAACGCGCGGATGCGCGCCAGACTGCGCACGACTTCCAGCAGGTTGCGCAGCCCCGTGATGGCCAGCTGCGGCGACAGCTCCAGCTTCGTCCACTGCATCACCTCGGCCTTGGTGTCGCACTCGTGGCCCCACTGGCAGGCCGCGCCGTCGCGCGACGTGTACGAGAACTTGGACGGCACCTTCTGCGTCTGGTGGCGCGGCCAGTCGGTGAAGAGCCGCACGTCTTCGTACTGCGGCGGGACGTCTTTCTGCACGTTGATCCACGAGAGGCCTGGCTGGGGGGGTCAGTCGGAGGACAATTTCGAATGCCGATGGCTCTAACGAGCAGAGGAAACTCCGAGACCGAAAAGGGGGGGGGNGGGGGGGGGAAGAAACTCGCCTGTGTACGTGGTTCCGTAGTCCAGCCCGATGACGATCCGCGGGTTGTCCGGCTCGGCCGGCGACGGCGGCTCGGCCGGCAGGGTCTGGCTGGCCGCCGGGTTTTTGCTGGGCGGAGTCGGCGGAGAGACGAGACTGTTCTTGGTCTCTGCTGGATCATAGCGTTCCTAGTACACGTGAAGCAAGTAATTAGCGGTGTTCCCGATACGTCTACACGACCTGAGAGTCCCGAACAGTACATACATAGTATCCGGACCCGTATCCATCGGGCGACGGCACCCGCGGCCCGTACCCGAATTCATTTGACGGCCCCGGCCACTGCCCCGGGTCGTAGACACCACCCTGCGGCTGCTGCGGATCGTTGGCATGCCCAGCGGTGGCCGGCGACTCCTGCTGCGGATTGCTCCGCGGCCGCCGCGACGGCGGGATCATGTGCGGTTCCAGCCGGGACAAGATGGGGTCCGGCACGTTCCGAATCGGCGGCTTGCGCATCCGCGGCGCGGCGGCCGGGACGGCGGCAGCAGGGTTGGGGGCCTGGATCTGGAAGCCCGAGTCCGACGTCTGGATCTGCTGCAGCAGGCCCTGGCGCGTGCGCTCGCGCTCCTCGCGCTTCTCGGCCGAATACATGCTCTGCGGCGGCACGGCGGTGACGGGAGGGCCGCCGGCCGGCTCGGCGGCCATCTTGGCCATGTCTTGGGCCGCGATCAAGCCGTTGCGCGCGGAGCGGTCGGAGTCTTGGGGTAGTGTGGCGATGCCCCTTTCCTTGCGCCGTCTCGGCGCTCGCCGCGATTCGTCCACCGGGAGCATGATTCGGCCTCGTAGGTGGGCCTGCTCGGGGAGCTTAGACATGGGATGGTGGATGGATATGGGGGGCTTGATACAGGAAAGCCTCAGCGAGTTTGGGTGAAGAGGGACATGAACGGTTAAAGAGAAGAAGAAGAAAAGAAGATGGAGATGGAGGATAGAAAGAGAAGCAAGGTAACAAGACAGCTAGAAGAACCACACAGTCAGTCGAGCCCTGCACGTTGGCCGAATCTGCAAGATATGGTCGACATCCGGCCGTCGCTGGCTTATACCCCAAGTCCAATGCATTGATCGATTAAATACGTACCGACGACCACCTTTTTTTCTGCTGTCGCTTGCACTCGCCCATGCGATTGGATCGGGCTAGGCCGGGGGCAGTGAGTCCTCCTCGATCTTCACCATTCCGTATCAGCCCGGCGAAGCTCCACCCCACTCCACGAACCTAGAGTTGCAATTTACAACTCCAATAATTTGTACGTCTTGCTGTTTTGGGCCGAAAGTACTCGCCTGGCATTATTTCATTTTATTTGATTTTTGTTTCTTTTTTTCCTCCTCTCAGCCCTCAGTCAGCCTTGAACCAGGTTGCCTGCTTGTGCTGCAACATTAACCTGCAGGAGAGGGATCCCCAACCGCAGCAAATAATTAATTCCCCCCTCTTCGCTGCCTCCAAACAGGGAAATAGAGGACCAACCACCATAGGAGGACTGGTCTGAAGCTAAACCCAATCCAATATACGTGAAGAGTGCACTGTGCTGCAGGTCTGGTCTCTGTTTCACCTGGTGGGACGGCATGCATGGTCGCGCTGCAGGTATCTTTGAACGGCGGTTAGGCCATCTTGCCAGGCGACGAGAATGTGCAATCGAAAGAGAGCCTAGGTGGTAGGTAGTGGTACTCTTCCTAGGATTTTCTTTTTTTCCCTCTTTTTTTTTCTTTTTTTTTAAAAAAAAAAAATAACCCTCCCGCATATATCGCAGTCCAAGTGAGCCTGCACCATTCCACGGCTAAACCGTCCCGGTCCATCCAAATTGTCCTGCCCCTAAGCCTGAACAAATCGGGCACAGTGAGGTTGAGGCTGAGCATCAGCTTCTGGCAGCGGCAGAAAATCATGGCTTAGATAGAGCTGGTGGCAAGTTGCGGCTGTCTTTCCCCCTCTTGTCTTCCATGTCAATTATACCAGCCTGTATGGTAGAAGAAGAAAAAAGAAAAAAGAAAACTGAAAATAATAATATCCAAACGGGAATCGTGTGAATTGGCTTTTTCACCTCTCTATCTCTCGTTCCTGGTGTGTCTGGCTTTTATTCGTCGGCCTATCTGCCGCGCGTTCACGCACCTCGATCTTTCGTGTCTCTCCTCACCTCGTCAACTATCGCCGCTGGTCTAGGCTGTGAAGCTGTGAATACTGAGTTGAATCTTGCCAAATCCAGCTGAAGCCATCTTCCTGTGTTCCCCTGATCTCCCTCTCCCTCTCCCGCCCTCCCTCTCCCACACCCACTCTCTCACCCACACACATCTCCAACCCATCCTCCATCTTCACCGCTCCACCTACCCGCACCGTCTCACGGCATGGGCCATGGTCTCATTACCTAAGATCGGAAACTGGTCATCCAACTTGCCGGGCCATTCATCCATCCCCGACTCGGCCCCCGGCTCGCCGCTCCCGTCCGCTTCCACCGCCAAACTCGTCGACGACCGCAAACGCCTGCTAGCCGAGGAACAGGCCCGCGAGAAGGAGGCGAAGGCCCGCGAGAAGGAGCTGAAGGCCCGCGAGAAGGAGCAGAAAGCCCGCGAGAAGGAGGAGAAAGCTCGCGAGAAAGAAGAGAAGGCCCGCCTCAAGAAAGAGCGCCAGGACGAAAAGGACCGCCTCAAGCACGAGGCCAAGCAGGCCAAGCAGGAGATCAAGCTCAAGAAGGAGCGCGAGAAGGGGACGCAAAGAAACTCGTTGAAGGAGAGTCTGACCGGCTCCGGAGGCGTCAAACCCGCTCCGGCCACTCCCACCACCCCCGCAACCACCACTACAACTTCAACCACAGCCACCGGCACCACCAGTGCAACCACCGCCACAACCGGAGCCACCACCGCCGAAAGCCCAGCTTCCGTCCGGGCAGTCGTCAACGACGGCGGTCCCGTCAAAGACCCGCTCATCGACACGCCGATCGCCCGCGCCTTCACCACCACGCCCCTGGCCGGCCCCAGTGTAGTCGACTCGCTGATCGACGACATCAACGCGCCGCCGCCGCCCGCCGCCGCCGACTACAACCGCAGCTTCCAGATGGGCGCATCGTTCTCGGAGCCCGTGGACCCCCGCCGCTCCCGCTCGCGCCACCGCAGCGACCTGACGCGCCAGCCGCCGCCGTCCCGGCGAGGCTCCGACCCGGAGCGCCAGTACCTCAACATGCAGTACGACCCCGAGCTGCAGCTGGTCGACCTGCTGCACCGCATCGACCTCCTCGTCGAGCGCATCAACCCCACCCCGGTGCCGCCCGGCAGCATGCGCGTCAGGCACACGTTCGACGACCTGTCCGCCATCGTGCGCCAGCTGCGCAAGGACAAGGGCCTGCTCGCCGGAGACCTGTACAACCTGAAGGCCGACCAGGCCGGGCTGGTGGCGCGGCTCACCGAAGAGTTCGATGCCCGCGAGCGCGAGCTCAAGGCCGACCTCGTCGGCAAGCTGAACGACATGCAGATGATGGAGGCCGAGATGGACCGCACGCTGCAGCAGGTGCGCAAGGACCGCGACGCCGCGCTGGAGCGGCTGCGCCAGCAGCACAAGCTGGAGACGTCGCGGCTGGTCGACGAGAACAGCACGCTGCGCTCGTCGCTGCTCGGCGGGTCGACCCGCACCGACGTGCACTGGACCGACGAGATGCTGCGCATGGCGCTCGCCGGCCTCAAGAGCCTGGTCGACACCATGGCCACCCCGCACAAGCCGCTGATCGACAACCTCGACACCTTCGCCGCCGAGGTCGACCACTCCGGCTTTCTCGCCCGCCACAAGGCCCGCTTGCCGCCCCGTGGCGGTCCGCGCGGAGCCAACGGCGCCGGCCAGGACTCCGCTGCCCAGTCCGCCGAGTCGCTGCAGTACTTCCTGCTGCGGTCGGCCCTGTGGAAGGTCGTCATGGCTGATTTCTTCTCGGTGCCCTTTGGCTTCGGTGCCCTGGGCCAAGAGGGCCCCGGCCGCGACGTCCTCACAGATGCAATCGATGCCTGGCAAGGCTCAATCAGCCAGGCCCGCGGGATCCCGGGTCCAGAAACACCCCCAACCACCGGTAAGCAGCCATCTGTGCCACAGCCACTTCAATCTCGTGACTAACTCAGCGTTGAACATCTCTAGCCCAAGAACTCCGAACCATCTTCCGCAACAACGGCCCCGCCAACTCATGGCGCTCGGCCCTCTTCCTCTCCATCCTGACCGCGGCGCGGGTGGCCGGCGACGACGGCTCCGACACGCACGTGCCGGCCGCCGCGCGCTTCTCGTCGCCCGCCATCCACAACTGCACGCAGAACCTGCTCTTCATGCTCTCGCGCTTCTCGTCGACCGCCGCCGACGCCTACCTCTCGTCGTCGCCCAGCCCCGCCGCCGTCGCGCTGCGCGCCCAGGCCGAGAACATCGCCGCCGCCGCCTTCGAGCTCGCCCTGCACTTCGGCGCCCACCCCGCCGAGCTCGTGCTCACCCGCGGCGAGCACATGGACCGCGCCATTGCCAAGGACGGCCACTGTCGCCCCGTCGGCGTGTACGTCGACCCTGGCGACCCGTTCGAGGTCGATATCACGGTGGCCCCCGGCCTGTTGCGTGTCGGCGACGGGCGTGATCGCGATCAGTTGAAGCCGCTGTTCCTGATGGCGTACGACGCGGTACCAATGCCGACGTCGTATCTATGAGTGCTGGAATGTTGGGCTTGCTTGAACCGATCGTTTGTCTTTTTCTTTTCTGTTTCTGGCGTCCGCATTCACGTTCTTTGGCGTCAAAGAATCTGTGTAACTTAACCACTGAGATATAAGCGAGCATGTTCCATGACGAAGGGGGGAAAAAGTCTCTTTCCATCTATTTTCTCGTCGTCTTCTTTATTCTTGGCTTCATCCGGCAGCGATCGGCGCCGTTGCAGTGAGGCGAGAAGGTGCAAACTGGCGATAGGTGATCATGATGATGATGAATGATATGTTCGCGTGTTGTTTTCTGTATCTCTCATTTCTTCAGTCTTCAAGTCAAAACTCTTGAAATTCTCATTTATCTTGTCTGTCGTCTAATTATGGTTGTAGTTACATAATATATCCATTCGCTCCTTCCTTCAATCTACCGGACCGGCCCGGGCTTTGCATGCCGGGCTTGGCGTTTCAATCATGGCAACTCCGTTCCGTTATTGTGGGGATCCCGGACCGTCAGAAATAGTTTCCGACGACGACACCAGAGACTTCCGTCCCCGTGAAAGAAGCAAGCAGGGAGTAGAGTGAAAACGTTGCAATTGGTACAGCAAGCTGCGTGGATATGATAAGCAAGAATAATAACTTCCAAAATATTAAGCCTCCAAGAAAACTCAGTAAAACGCTCTTTGAATTGTTCTTCACTCATCCGCTCATAAACTTCATGTCCTCAAGCTGCGTGGATATGAAAAGCAAGAATAATAACTTCCAAAATATTAAGCCTCCAAGACAACTCAGTAAAACGCTCTTTGAAATCAGGTTCTTCACTCATCCGCTCATAAACTTCATGTCCTCCAGTGATCAGTTTGTTTAATTCCGCCTCCTTCCCCCCTCCCCCTTCAAAAAACACCCCCTCATTAAATTAAAGTCAAGCCGTGGCGGCAATCAGGACATCTTCCTTGACGTCCTCTGCAACTTCCTCCTTGACGCTCTCTATCGCAGTCGTCTTCTCGGCCTCTTTGGTAGGGACGGGCGAGATCGACACCGGCATGACAATCGGCGGGGCAATCTGGGCCGGGGTCTGGAAGATATGCACCGACTTGCTCTCGCCCTGGCGCTCATTCGCGATTTTCAACAGCACCACAGCGCGCTTCGTCGTCGCCAGCTCGAACCACGTCACCACGAGCTCGGGCGTCAGCACACCCGGCATGTACGACGCGGCGAGCAGGCCGGCAAGCTGCGGCCGCGTGGCGGTGACGGCGGTGCCGTTCGGCGTGAGCCGCTTCGCGTGCGTGTCCAGCTGGCGCAGGTCGTCGATGGCCTCGAGCCACTCCTGCGACGAGAGCATGGTGGCCAGGATGCCGACGACGACCTTCGCGTGCTCGACGTACAGCGCCCACAGCAGCTGCACCCAGCACAGCTTGACCGGCAGGTTCTTGTTCAGCCGCCGCGCAAGGTGGCTGCCAAAGTCGCGCACGCCGGCGCCGTGCACCGCCAGCAGCCGCGGCTCCATCTCGCGCACGAACACGTCGTCCTCGCGCAGGCTCTGCAGCAGGCACGTCGTGTACAGCTCGTACGAGCACGCCCGGACCGAGCCGATGGCCGCGGCCAGGCTTGCGCGGAACGAGTCCGGCCGCGCCGACCAGAACTTCGCCTCGTCGCTTGCGCTCGCCGCCGTGGCTTCCCCGACGCCGGCAAACAGCCGCATCAGACACTGGCGCAGGCGCACCGTCGATGCGGACTCGGTCGACCGATCGTACGGGTTCGCGAGGGACTCCAGTCGGTTGAGCAGCGCATTCAACGCTTGCTCGGTCGGGCAAGACACAATGAGACTGCGCAGTTCCGTCGGTATGAACGGGACGACAGCAAACGAGTCCCCGATGGACTTGTAGACCTTCAGGAGCTCTCTCGCACTTCTTTCGATCGGTGAAAACGAAAGCTGGTGGCTCGACAGCGCGCGAATGAACTCTTCCCGGATCATCAGGATGATCTCGTACGCCGAGCGTGCCAGGCTGGGCATGATGAACCGGTCGTAGGCGTCCTGCATATCCGCAGAGAGGTTTATCGGTCGGTCAGTGCATGAGAGCGCATTGACGAGCTGGGCCCAGCGATACTGCGTGCTCTCTTCTCTGTTCTGCGACCGACAGATCGCCTGCAGGAGGCTGCAGGTGGTCGCGTTTCCGCCAATGCCCCACCGGACGATGGTCTCCGCAGCCGACATATTGTCGGGGTCCTGTGAGCCATTGTTGCTTTCCAAGTCTGAGCTTTCGATTGGGAATGTGCATTCATCAACCACAGTGCAGATGAACAGGTCCACGGCCTCCATGCGATTAGACAGGCAATCGTCCAGGAGCGAGAGCTTCGCATTGAGAACCCTCGCCGTGCTGGCCAGTTCCTTGCCACCGACCCTGGGTCGGATGCCGGTAGGAACGCATTGAGCCAACGACGGCATGACATTCGGGCTCTCGAGCTGCAGGAGATTGTGCAGCTTCGTCCGCTGGTTTATGTCCAGGTATCGTTTGGTATTGGCCCAGAGGTGGAGGCGGTTCACATTCGGCGCCCAGTTGGCGTACAGGCTGAAGTCGGGGAACAATGTTGCCAGGAGCGTCATCGACGCGCCGCCCACCACAAACCGGGGCTTCCGTGTCGGCATGCGGGCCAACCACGCCACAGATACGTACGCGTGGTACAGGTCGTCGCCATCCAGGTAGCTCTGCAGCCGTTGTGTCCACTTCTGCGTGAAGTTGCACTCGGCCAGCACGCCGGTGACCATGCTCATCGGCAGGATCGACGACCGCGGCATGTTGTCCGCCTCCCAGATGATGACATCCAGCGAACTGAACGTCGTCGGCGGCAGGGTCCCCGCGCTGCCGCCCGCCACCAGCGTCAGCAGCTCGCGGCACATGGTGGCCTCGACCTCCGTGACCACGTTCTTGTTCATGGCGCGCGCCGCCGCCACACACCGCAGGTACATGACGCGCGGCATGCCCGGGAACTCCCGCACGCTCTTGACCATGTCGACGCCGGCATTGGCCTGCGCGGCATCGAGGCACGCCACCACGGCGCCGGCATGCGCAGCGCACTGCGCGGACGCGTGCGGGCTCGCAAGCGCCACGTGCTCCTGGATCAGCGCCAGCAGCCGCCGGTCGCAGTCGTCGGAGCGCCGCGCCACACCCTTCCACGCGGTCTTCATCAGGTTGGTCGTGGCGCTCGTGGCCTGCGCTATGGCCATCGACGACGGTTCGGTGCCGGCATCCGGAGGCGGCGCCACCAACGACGTGACGGCGTCGATCTCACGGTGCCACGGGATGTTGGGGTTGCGGTTGGGACGGAAAATGTCCCGCAACGGCCTCGGTTTCATCGCGGAGGCGTGGGCACGACGTTCGGGGGATCTGGTGTTGGCCGGCATCCAGGTTCCTGCTGTCGTCTCCGGCCGAGAGGTCTCAGAGGGAGCAGCAACCAGCAGCCACGGCCTGTGACGACCAGAAGTCCGGTCGGAAACCCCAGCGATTTATAGTTCTTGGTGAGCCGAGAGTCGATTTGAAAAAAAAGACGGGTGTATATATGAGAAACAGTATAAGCACTCTCTGCCGTATATATCAGATCGTTATCGGGAATCAAGGCGGGGTGGCTCGGTGTTGGAGATTTATCGACTGTGTGGCGTCAAGGTCGAGTGAGGTGCTTGGAAGCCTTCAGGGCTGGAGAATGTGACGGCTTAACAGGAATATAGTTAAGGAAGAAAGAGAAGATTCATGCGGGATGGGTATATGGAGCCCTAAAACCAGGCAAAGACAGTGTAATTCGACAGTCAAACAAAAAAATCGGGAAGATTGAGGCACAGAAGTCCAAGGAGAACACCGAGAAAGAGCACGCGGTTGGCCGATGAGAGCGAAAAGATACAAAAGACAAAAAGAGAGAGAGAGGAACTGAAAGTGGGATTTCCGTCCTGGGGTAGCAGCAGCTAAAACTGAATGTACTTTCACCCCCAAGACGGAGGAGGGGAGGAGGCATCGCCTGTTCCTTTTGGGTGCGGCTGAGCTCAAGGGCCCGGCCTCTAGGGTTATACCCACGTTCTGCCCCGTTTGTATGCGCCCGATGCCTAGAGAGGATTGATTGCTCCAGCTGGCCGAGAGGGCTGTGTGAAGCTTTGTTCGGAGTGGCTGTGGCTCTGATATGCTTTTGCCAAGAGTGGGGAGAGTGAGAGGCCACAGGGGACAGGATTTGATGGAATTTACCGAGTATCACCACCCAAGCACATTGGGACTTGAGTACCTACACGCACACAGCTCGATGCTGTTGAATTGCGCAGTTGATACAAAGAGTTCTTCCTAGATATCCACAGAATAGAAATGATCAACGAAGAAAATGACAGGGTCGGTGTAGTGAAGGAATGGCGACGAGCGAGGGGGAGGAGAGATACAGGAACCTCCATGCAAATACATCCAAATATCATGCCGCTGGTATGGAAGTCGCATGCTCAAAAGGGTCTTCCTTAGCCAGGTTCTCACAAGATGTTCTCCACGGGCTGCTGCAAATGGACCTGAACCAGACATCGTTGCATCACAACGGGAACACAGGGTGTAGGTCGTAGAGGCTATTTTCAAGTGTGGCTTTCTGTTTTTGAGGCCTATTCTCGGCTAGTAGCACTCCAGTTTAGAGAACCAGGTCCTCCCAGCAAGATTTGGCCCTCGGTCTCTCTGTCAGTGCTCCTATTGTCCTACCATCCCTGGAGGACTCCCCCAACAAGGCCGGCGCTTAGGGTGTCGCGATATCCTTTAGGGTTAGGGTCGTGTCAACCTAGGTCTCAACCTAATTGAGATAGCATCCACAATGCCTTAATTTCGCGAACTACCGGCGAGTCAAGGCACATTTCGTGCCTAATAAATGTCACTACATCCGATACAACTCTCAACCAAATAGTACATTTCTGTTACAGCCAGTGGCCAACTCAAGAACCACGTCGGCTTCAGCGTATCGGGCAGCTGTCCGTTCACCGGCTGCAGGAATCTTCACGGTCCTCAGTATGTATGCATGTTGTAACGTTTCTTTCTTGTATTTGTCCCCGACAGCCAACATGTAGCCTCTCATGTGGCCATCCATGAAGATCAGCAAACACGACCGCCTCTATATACTGTGGCATGCGATCAAACGAGGGATATGATATAGGTACACAGACGGCAGGTAAAAGCCCGGCCATCTACAGTTTGAATCTGTGGCATTTGCGAATTCCACCTCCTTGCAACCCAGAATCGCCGCTATCTTTCAGTGGTATCGCTCTCCATTCCCTTATCATGGCACTCCAGCAGTTCACTCGTCATCGTAGCCCTTGAGCTCTTTCCGGGGTCCCGTAGGCACTGTACAGATACGATTTGTTAGAAATACCACAGAAAGACAACAATAGCCAATCCACCCCGATTCCCATAGCTACCTAACACAGAAAACAAAGAAGACCTACCGGGATATGTCAAGGGAACCGGCGGCGCGTCAACATCGCCGAGGTAGTGGCGCACCGGGGGCACAACAGCCAGAGTCAGAGGGCCGGTCGCGCCAAGAACCACCGACCACAGGTACGCCGGCCTCTCCCGCGCCGCCCAGCGGATGTAGCGGACCGGGGTAGCCCAGAAGTGAGGCGACGCAGCGGACATTTTTGAAAGATCGGATTCGGGGTGGAAAGGGTGTTCGGCGGTTCGCGGGTGTGTTTTCGGATGGGTTCGTCGGGAAGGACTGCGGGAAGAAGGTGTCAGCGACGGGATATATCGGTGGACCGGGATCAATTGGTCGGAAAGAAGTCACATACAAACCCCAATTGCGGATGAAATGGCTTGCGATTCTGCGTTTGTGATTTTCTCGTCTCTGGAGATTCGCACCATAAAACTAAAGCCAAGCACCAATCCAAAGCTTAGAAAACTCTCGATGGTGATTTGGAGGTCGGATGTGTATCGGGTCAACAACGGTTAAATCCCGGCGAAGCGCCCCACCTCGCAAGCTCTCGACAATTGTCAAGTTAGCTTTGGCGACGTATGCCAAAATATTATATGGGAAATCCTCACTGTATAGCTTCACTTTCCACGTCTTCCTCAATTCACCACCTTTTTTACTTCTTTACGACATCAATTGGTGGATGAATTCTGTGCCGCTACCCGTCCCTGTGATTTCTTGACTTGGACATCATTGTAGAGGGTAACTTCATATTCTTCAATTGCCTTCTTCCTTTCTAATTTACCCTCGTCATTCCACTGCTTCCTCCCACCACATAATGCGTTTCTCTCTTACAGGAGGCTTGGCCCTCTTGTGTGCTGGCGTAGCCCAGGCCACCAGCTCTTCGGGAAACAGACTTTTGGTGCTTGCAGATACCGTTGAACAAAGAGAGCCCTATTCTTTGTTCCTAAGTGACCTTGCGAGTACGTCTATATATCCATCTCCCATCTTATAGGCCATGGCCTGTCTGGTGCTAACTGCAGCAACTCTCTGTTGAATAGGCCGAGGATACCAAGTCAATGTCCAACCTCGTCAATCCGACTCTCTGACTCTCTTCCAGTTTGGCGAGAGAGTATACGATCACATCCTCATCCTCCCCAGCGACACCGAGAAGAGTAAGTGCAACTAGGATGTCTCCTTCGCCAGACCGGCCCGCTAACTGGACACCGGTTCCCGAACGTTTCTAGTCCTCGCGAAGACCATCACACCGAAGAACCTCGTCGACTTCCTCAATGCCGACGGCAACATCTTGATGGCCCTCTCGGGCGGCTCGCAGGTCCCCGTGCAGACCGCCGCCTTCCTGAGCGAGCTCGACATCACCCTCCCCGTCGAGCGCCGTGGCTCGCTGGTCGACCACTTCCACTACGACCGAACCGCGGCCACCGACACCCACGACGTCCTCGTGCTCCCCACCCCCAGCAAGCTGCGCCCCGGCATGGCCAACCCGTTTGCGCCGTCCAAGAACGCCGACACCAGCGTCCTGGCCGTCGCCCACGCCATCCCCCACATCCTGGGCAACGGCCCCCTCCTGACCCCGATCCTGCGTGCCCCCGACAGCGCCTACAGCTTCGAGCCGGAGTCGCAGGCCGACGGCATCGACCCCGCCGAGCTGTTCGGCGCCGGTAAACAGCTCGCCGTCGTGTCGGCCATGCAGGCGCGCAACTCGGCGCGCTTCACCCTTGTCGGCTCCGCCGAAATGCTCTCTGACAAGTGGTTCAAGGGCAAGGTCAGCCCCGTCGGTGACAACCGGAAGCCCGTCGCTACCGCGAACCGGGAATTTGCGAAGAGACTCAGCGGCTGGACTTTCCAGGAGATCGGCGTTTTGAAGGTCAATTCCATTGAGCACCGCCTGATTGGCAAGGACGCTCAGGATACCGACGAGGTCAACCCGACTCTGTATCGGATCAAGAATGAAGTGGTACGTGTATCCTGCTTTTCCCCAGGTTTCTCCAATTATGCATTGCTAACACCTGGATTTCTTGCACTTAATAGTCTTACAACATCACGATGTCGGAGTACTCGTGGGACAAGTGGATCCCCTTCGTCGTCCCCGAGGGCGACGCCCTGCAGCTCGAGTTCTCCATGCTGTCGCCCTTCTGGCGCCTGAACCTGACCGCCGCGAAGACCAGCGACACCGAGACCCTGTTCACCACCAACTTCACGCTGCCCGACCAGCACGGCATCTTCAACTTCCAGGTCGACTACAAGCGGCCGTTCCTGACCTACATTGACGAGAAGAACACCGTGTCCGTCCGCCACATGGCCCACGACGAGTGGCCTCGCAGCTACACCATCCCCTCGGCCTGGCCTTACCTGTCGGGTATCTCGGTCACCGTCGCCGGGTTCCTGGCTTTCAGCGCTCTGTGGTTGTACAGCAAGCCGGCCGAGGTGAAGGGAGAGACCAAGAAGACACGTTGAATTCGTCTGTACATACACTGTTCATCTGTTTCAAGGACTGGTCAACTGTTCTTTATTTCTTTCTTTTTTCTAAAATAAAAGTCCGGATCCTTGTAGGTGGATCTGTCGAGGCGGGTAGCCGACTTCGACTTCCGTTCATCCGTCACCACTTTATCGGACTCTATCGGGTTCTTTTTCTTGTCTACGAGGAATGATTACTCCAAAAAACTGAGACGGCGAGCTTGGAACAGAGCTCTTGGTCATGGATCTTTCCATATCTTTCCCTCCTTTTGATGAGTGTTCGCCGTCTGCTCCTGTCTTTCTTATTCTGGTTTCTTTTTTTTTTTCTGGGTCTATAGCTAGAGAATACTGGAGCATGTGCTATTTTTTTTCTCATGGTTTTCTGTCTGTTCTGTATTTCGGTTGGTTTCGGCTTGCGTTTTCCGTTCGAGGGGGGTCGTATGTAGCAGTTTCGGAGAGGGAGCACAGAAACAATCAATGGCGGTGTGGCCGGATGGCTACATCTTTTGTACAACTAGAACTTGCGCAGTAACCCAACCCTCTGGTCGCCCGGGTTCTGCAGTTTCCCGTAAAAACTTGTCCGTTTAGTTCTGCATGTCGTGCCTGTCTGCATGTGATACCGGATAGAAATAGATGGAAAGTCTCGCCTGGAGGGTGAAAGGGGCAACCCTAACCCTAACTGGGTACTCTTCTCATCACTTTGAAGATACGATGCAAACTAACGTGGCACAGCGAAACGGACTTTGCTTGACAGTTTACCGAGCCTATCAGACTCGAGGACCACTAGTGAGCCTCTTCTACGGTGATCGTAGCCACATTTACGCCGATTTGAACAGCATTCTCAGCATCCACGGGGTAAATAGGGTAACCACAGAGAGAAAACAGTGACGGGGAGACATACACATGCTGAACAACATAAACGCCAAAACGCCTGAACATCATATATTAATCACCGCATTTCACTGGGCAAAGAAGCAAAAGGCAAAAACAAACACTAGATATTGAAATATGTGGGAGTGTCACCTCACCAATGGGTGGCAGAAAGTTAGGGCAAGCAAGAAAAACAAAAAAAATCAAGGGGAAAGCAAAGGGCCAATCACTTGATAAGACACACAAAAAAAAAACACAAAAAAAACACTGCTACTTTGATACCCTCAGAAAAGCTCTCGTTGTGTTCTCATCAACAAGTCTTCGCCAAGCATGCAGAGCGGACATTTGGGAGTGCCCGGGAGTCTACAGGGGACTCCCTTCCTAGAGACCGGTAGAAGTTCGGTCAGCCTTTGTAGAGCACCCTAATGGGCACCCCCAAATGTCAGATTGGGACTCTGAGAGGTCGCCCTCCGGATCATATCCAAAGTGGTGGCCCCCCTCCCGCACACCGGCCGGGTGGGAAGAGGGCCACTTCGGTAGTGGTATCAGAGGGTCGCCTCCCAGAGTCCCCGCGCGCAGGCTCTGCAGCGTGCAGGCAGAAGAACCTGTCTGCAAATTTGGCTATTTGGTCATTAATTTTGGTCATCATAGGGTGTAGCGTGTGGTGTCCTCCTTCCCCCGTCCCCAAAGCCACGGAGCCTGGCCCTCTATCCCCAGCTGGGCGGCTGTGGTCTCCCCCCCAATCCTTAAAGGCCACCTTGAGAAATCCGACTCAGATTGAAAACTATTACTGTAGGGTCACGGCCACTGCCAGACTCACCCGTAAAAGAGAGAGTCTGGGGCAGATGAAATCTGCCAGGGCTATCCGTACGAAGAAGACGTCATCACTGCCGGGATCTCGCAAGGTGTCAGAAAGGGCTGGGGTTGGGGAGACCCCCAGCCAGCCGCAGCAAAGAAAAACCTGTAGGGCCCGGTGACCAGCGAGCCCTCACCGAGCCCTACAGACTGTCCCCGAGGGGGACAGGAGGACCAGATAGCCAAGGAGTGGGACAGGGGAAGAAGGACGGGATGGGCCCCAAGGAAGGGTCATTCCCACAATGGCATGAAGCACATAAGGTTCAAACCCTTCCTTGAAGCCCATAACAAAAACGTGCTCAGATATCTGTTTCAGTGTATAATCACGGTGGGGGTTAAGCGTCCCGTGAAGAGCTCCTGCAGAAGCATCTTGGGACAGAACCCACTCCCGGGCCTAGCATGCATTGCTGGTGGCCACCGACCGGTGTTCACTGTACCATGGGATGAGTCGCCGGCCACCTTGTTGAAGAGTGTGGCCGGGACTCTGCATAGTTTGGAACTTCCGGTCGATGGCCCAGTCCAAGGCATGGGGAGACCCGGGAGGGGTTCTAAGCGGAACACAGCTCCCAAAAGGGAGGGTGTGCTCCGCATCAAGACGCCTAACCCACCAGAGTCGTGTCATGTGTGTGTATCATCATCGCAACGAAGAACGGCGGGTGTGTATGCCGTTGAGGGGGAAAGTCTGTTGAAGAAGACGAAGATGCAGAAGATGGTTAGGCAGACGGCAGGAAATGAGAAAGGGAGGAAGCAAGTGAAAAACAAAAAAACAAAAGACCGAACAACAGGAAAACGAAAACAGGAAAGGGGAAAGGGGAAAGGGAAAGGGAAACAGGAAGAACAGAACAGGAAAAAAAACAAAAGATGGCAAAAGATGGCAGAAATAGCAGAAGATGCAGGGAAGAAAGAAGGAAGGAAGAATATATGAGATGAATGCTAGATCCAAGTTCATATGTGAACAAGTGTTGCACGATCAACAAATGTTCAGAGCCAGCAGATGAGGTTGAGGAATAAACTTCAAAATCAGGAAGATCTGAGAAGATGGGAAAAAAAGAAGAAAAAAGAGGAAGAGAAAGTTTGGGAATCCGGGGGGGAAGGGGAGTTTATATACGATTTCACAATCAGTAACTCGGGGGCACAATCAGTAAACTTGTCAAATAAAATACTGTTCCTTCCTATTCCTGAAGAAAAAAAATAGACACAGCTATAAAATAAATACGTCCGAGATGTTGACGTTGCCGATTTATGTGGTTGGCTGGCACAAAAAAAACATCACGAAGTCGTGACTTGTGCCTGGGTACGTACTGCGATTTTGATACCAATAAAAATCCGCTGGGCAATATCAAAGAAATTTGGCAGCTTGAAGATTGCCGAATTCTGATTGGCCAGAAATAAATTTTGACAGCTGACTAACGCTGCGCTGACATAACGCTGCCCTCGATGATTGGCCAAGATTTCTCAGTCCCGACGACTCTTGTCTTCGATTTTCGACTTCACTCGATGACCAGCATGATTATCGTCGTTCCTGTTGAATACGAAAGCTACAATCGAGTCCCGGACAGCGTTTGGCGATTCATCTTTTGGCTGTCATAGCCTTCTACAGGCGGACTTTTGACAACTTACTCGCTTGTTCCTCACAGCCGGCCTCCTCCACATTCAAGATGGTAAGATATCCTTTGTTCAGCCGAGACCGGCCCTCACACCTTGGAAGCAAACGCAACGAAGGCTCTCCCCCCTTGCTAACCCGCACCCGACTCCCCCTGCAGGCCCGAAATTCCGAGAAAGCGCAGTCGATGCTCTTCCGGTTCCGCGAGGCCCAAGCCGCGGACCTGGGGATCATCGACGCCGGGCGCGCGAGACGACCGAAGCTGATAACCGAGGTAGACTCGATCCCGGCGTGCGAGAAGTGGCGCGGCCAGGTGCTCAAGGAGATCTCGCGCAAGGTGTCGAAGATCCAGGACCCGGCGCTGAGCGACTACCAGATCCGCGACCTCAACGACGAAATCAACAAGCTCATGCGCGAGAAGTACACGTGGGAGGTGCAGATCCGCAACCTCGGCGGGCCGAACTACATGCGCGCTGCCGCCAAAATCTACGACGACCAGGGCCGCGAGATCCCCGGCGGCGGTAAGGGCTACCGCTACTTTGGCCGCGCGCGGGAACTGCCCGGCGTCAAGGAGCTGTTCGAGGCGGCCGCGACCGCCCCCTCGCGGCCCGACGACAAACAGAAACGGGACCTGCCACGAGTACATGTCGATGCCGCGTACTACGGGTTTGGCCCCGGCCAGGAGGACGCCGCAATGCTGGCGTACGAGGCTCAGCGTGAAGCAGACGGCCTCGCCGAACTTGCAGCAGATCCCAAGGCAGATGTGCTTCCTCCAGGCTGGGAGCCGCTGCCCGGAGACGCAGGCGACGGTGTGGCCTGGGATCTTCCCACGCTGGAGCAGGTTCAAGAAGAGCTGATCAACCGGCGCAAACGGAGAATATTGGACCAATTATAAGGTTCTGCGGCCCCGCTTCTGTCTCTTGCTCTTCCATTTTCTCCTTCTCTGTCTACCTGGTTTAATTTGGCGTCTCTTTCTTCCGGCATCAAAGTTATGAGTTCAATTGCGGGATATGGTGTTTCGGGTTCTTTTTTTTCTTCCATTTTTCGTGTGGTATCTATTTCTGAATTTTCTTCTTTCCTTTGTTCTTTGATGCAATCTTCCACCCTTTCGTTTCTTTTCTGAACTGTATAAATTGTCTAGATGGTCTGGCCGACTGTGCCTGTTGTACTCGGATCAGAGCTTGAATCTGGTTGGATGATGAATATCATGTCTCTACTCACTGGGATTGGCTATAACGGATCAGTTATATTTTCAGAGATCATCTGTGGTGACTGCCAGCACTCTGTACATAGGCACCAGTTTCCTATCACCGGTTTGGCCTCAGTTTCTCCCATATGTACCGGCCCGGTGCACGTATCTCAACAAGGTGTGTGGCGGTGGCAATTCTGATATCATTGGTGCATCGCACCCTGAGCATCTATCGTAAAGAATGTCAAAAGAGATTAACTCATGTGTCTCGGGACGTAGTTTCGGAGTTTATCTCCCCGTCCCGTTGGATCGAGGCTGCATCGTCTCAGGCCCGCCAACATTATTTTTATGATAATGGACTTAGGCATAGGTTAGACAGAACCTAAAGGTAGCCCCTATTCAGGGGCTCAAGAAACGGGCTTATACACAAATTCAGGGACTATTCCAAGCTTGGCAAACTCTCGAGATCAGGCACACCATCATTTCATGCGAGCTATGGTGAGTGGATGCGGGATTAGGGTCAGGGTTAGGATCTCTAATGATACACCCAGGTAATTTACACACCCGGGATATGATCGCCTCTCATGTCCAAATACGGCGTATGTATAATCAAATCTGTAAGTACTAGGTACTTGCTATATATAAGTAGGTATTCATGCATTTACTGTTTTCCATTTTTGTAAAGAGACAGACATGAAAGTACACTCCTAAAATGGAAAAAAACCAAAAGACCCCCCCAAAAAACACCGCCATTTTACCGATAGGATTGATTTTGTATCTATTGGGACTAGCAAAGGCGGTCTGCTAATTTTGTTCTTCTGCCCAACTTGCTTCTAGCTGAGATTAAAAGAGATGTGCCAGCCGGATTTTAAACTTGTCAACAAGGCTAAGACTAAGATTATATCAGTCAGATAGATCCGGCCTAAAGCTTTACCAGCTTTTCTATTTCATTCCCGGGCTGGTTACCAGTATCTGTGATCGGATTGACCATCTTCCCTGACGTGGATATAAGGACAGTACAGTAAATATATACCTATGTGTCAAACATATATTCGTACAGGTACAAGTAAATACATGTTCAACATCGTACAGGTACAAGTAGATACATGAACAACATACGCATTAAAGTACATGTACAAACAGGCGGTGTCTAATAACACCAGAGTTGGCTCTGATTATCACACGACGTGGGTTTGGTCCTGGTACCATAACACCGCGCATACGACGCAGTGAGTATCGGCATTGTATGTATGTACAACTGCATGAATTTACACAGGTACACATGTACATGTATATTCATGTGTATACATTCCATACGTACGAAGCAAGACGGTTGCATATTGGAATATAAGGTCCGTTGTGGTGGTGAATTGTGATACCGATAACTTTCAGCCCAGACTGACTTATCCTGACTGCAGGGCCTGGGGAGTTACAGTGATAACCTATTCCGGGCAATCTCTTAT
The DNA here is from genome assembly GCA_001510575.1 of Knoxdaviesia capensis. NCBI lineage: Eukaryota > Fungi > Ascomycota > Sordariomycetes > Microascales > Gondwanamycetaceae > Knoxdaviesia > Knoxdaviesia capensis. Next base: position 349,112 of record LNGK01000005.1, read on the forward strand.
CAACCTCCTGAGAACTACTTTTCATTTTCCCGCCTTTGACTGTTCCAGACTCTGAATCGGCAGTTTACGACTTTGTGTGTGCGTGGTGCCTCTCCTACAACACACTCCTATTGCCAGCCCCTTTACTCTTCTTTTGAAAGCAAAGAGAATGGCACGATGCAGGCAATTTGACACTAAGACAAACGCAGGTCCAGCAAAAAACGTGGAGCCGGCGAAAAAATAACTCCGGATAGGAGCCGCACTTTGACCACTTTACTTCAGCCTCAGTGGACATGGACCTGCAGGCGGTGGACCGTGAACTGGCAGACAAGCCACGCCGGCATGGTAGCAGTCAGAAGTGAGGAAAGACGTGACGTGACATATGGGCAAAAGATACATATATTTTGTACCCAGACCCCGACTCTCAATTTAACGTCAAAGGCTATTTTTCGGCTTTCTGGTGTAAGCCGAGCGCATACCCGATTCGGAAAGAGGGACCGGTTCAACTTCCGGGCGCTCCTTCTTTGTTTGTTCAGTCAACTTAGTGACTGTGCAGAACTCTCGCGGAAGGAGCAACCGGAGGATAGATGATGGAAATTCGAAGGCAAGACATGATACCAGCTGAGCAGGACGCATTAGGGAACGTAACTCAACTTTGTTTCTTCCAAGTCTCAACTATCTATCAACGAGATAGCTACGACTTCAATATCGTCTATATCCAACTTGTTTATCTCACAGCCACTCATTTCATCAGTCCGTTACTTTCCCGACCTTGTACGGAACATCATTACACCACCAAATATTATTTCTAGATATCCCGAGCCCGTTGACTCCGTGCGCCATGCCGAGCTCCATTCTCCAATCGTGCCTCCGGCCCGTAGACGCCCGACTGCCGAACTGCCACTTTCGCGAAACTCAGCCGCTCACCCAAGCAAACAGGGAGATGTACCTTGCAACGTTCGGGCGGATCATGGCGCATTTCAACGACCCTGAGAATGAGCCACCGGCCTTTCTTAGAAACATCCTCAACGTGTACCGCCCTGGAGCGCGACTTAACTCCATTTTGCTCGCGCAAAAGACCCTCATGCACTGCATCGGGACAAATTCCCAGGATGTGTACTTGTTGAATTTCTTCCTCTATATCGGCCGGGACGCTTTCCGCGCCGAAGATCCCGACTAGGCTCTGGGAACAATTGAGGGCCGGACAAGGCTGGCCAGGAGACTGAGAGCGTGGGCATACTGCCTGGTGGTGAACCTGTTCTTGCCTCTGGTGGCCGCCGGCCAGGTTCAACCCCACTGCAAAGCCTGCACCAGCGACGAACTGGACGCCAGGATCGATCTGGACAGGAAGAGCTATGTCCCGAGACAACGCGACGACTTGAGTTTTATGCACGCGGCATGCCTCAGACGCGACAGGCACCAATGCGTGGTCTGCCACGAGAACTCTGGAGCCGGGGCCAACAAGCGGGAACAGGATGGAAGCCCACCGTTGGATGGCAAAGACGATCCGCCCGCTACTGAAAAAATCGATTCCATCGCAATTGCACATATCATCCCCCGTGATTTGGTCTTACCACGACGAGAGTACAATGGTCTGGTAGGGCTCAACAACCTTCACATGCTGGCTCTTGATGATTCAGTCTTCCCCGCCGAGAAGAAAGGAAACGGAAGTCTTGGGTATACTGACAGCAAACTCGCTTTCCTCTCCTTTGGGGTAATAGACTGACCACCAAAAACGTGCCCTCCAAATGCTCAATCTCCTGGACGCCGGAGTCACGCGCTTGATCAACCGCGATGAAATCGACGAACCACGCAACGGACTCACCCTATGCCACGAGCTATACCAGAAATTTGTCACCTTCCAGATCGGCTTCGACTCCCAAAGTGGCTAGCGGCCATGCTCGTACGAGGTGTTTGCATGCTCTCCGGAAGCCTCCGAGAACCCAGTCCTACCGGCACGGGTCAGCCTGTGTAAACATCGCGGAATCACGGCCCCAGTAAAGCGGCTTTTGAGACTGCATGCCGTGATTTCAACGATCATCCACGAGGCCGATATTTGGGATTACATCATGTCGATGATACGGGTTTCGGGCGAAGACGACCCGCGGGAGCTGCTGGAAGTGGTCACAGACCAATATTCGGGGCGGAACTATCCCACTGCGGTGGCACCGTGATATGATATGCGGGATATGCAGGATTGTGAAGGAACAGCGCATTATTGTTTTCCCTTGGGTTCGGCATGTTTCAGTGCCACAGCGGGGTTTTGAGACATCTGTGTTTCTAGGGTGTCTGGTGGCCCTGTCGATCGCCCTAATTTGCTGTTAATTTTGCGTTTTCGCGATCAGTGGCCACTACCACCACCACCAGAATGAAATTATGAGTTACGAATCAAAATTTTTAAGGAATCTTCCTTCTTCACAAGCATTCTTTCCATACCACAAACCGCAGGAACGTCAAAAACACCATGACAACCGCAACCAGAAAGCTCACAACCAGGTAACCCTGGGCGGCGCCCCCGCCACCGGTGTAGTGGGCTGAGCGCGCCATCGTCCCCCGGAAGTGCATCCCGCCGCCGGGCGCCCTGACCACGACGCCGTCGGACACGATCTCCGGCCGCAGACGAGCGCCGTCGGCGCCGGTGGACTCGCCGGCTTTGAGCGCTGCGGCTGGGGTGTCGGGCGAGACCCAGACGGTCTCGGTCGAGCGCGGGGAGAGCAAAAAAGAGGGACTTATCTCCGATAGACACGCCGCCAAGTTCATTCCCGGGAGCCAAGACCGGGCCGCAGCAGGAGTGTAGCATGTTGTGCGCTGCTGACTGTTGAGGTATTGGACGGCCCGGATACTGAGTTTTTTTCGGCGGGAGAGCCGGTGCCAAGTGAGACTGCCTCCGGGACTTTGTGTCTTCTCGCCAGGGGCTGGGCAGTTGGCGGTGAGGCCCGGGTTTGTTCACCGGAGGCTGAACCCCTGGCTCGGGAGGTGAGAAGCATGGGGGTGTCTGCGGTGGACCTATCCCTGGTAGGTTGGAACAACAGGGCCGACTACGAAGTACGTACCTGCTGCAACAGTTTACACATACCCATATGTCAAGTGTTGACCTGATTTTGAAGATTCTAGGATGATTCTGGGGTGATGTAATCGCAGCCACCGTTCGTGTGCTCAGGCTTTTTGAAACCAGTTTGATTGACTCTGGCGTTGGTACTTAATCTTTTTGGCCCGGGTGTTGTGCGCGGAAGAGTGGGATATGCTCCATGAACCTCAATGCTACCAGCACTTGCCTGTAATGCACGTGCCCAGGGTCGCGGGATATACTGTTCAGTACTGTACTGTAGAGCGTCGATCACGGCTCTCCCATTGTCCATATTGTTCGGACGTGGATTCAGTGGTAGCATTGATGTTATGCCCCAAGCGGGGGACCCATGGACACCTGCCCTAGGCAAGCAAAGCGAACACCCCAAACAGCATAGCTGGAATACGAGAAAGAAGGCAGAGCACATGCAAACGGCTCAGAGTAAATTGTGGTGGAGGGGGGATTCTGTATCAGGTATCAGAGGGGCCTCTTCCCAGGTGGCCAGAGATATAAACAGTCGGACGTGAAGTGCGAATTGGAGCTGCAGTACACTGTATGCAGGAATACGAAGATATCTGTATGCAGGTAGCTAGGTACCGCGAGACGTAATACCACCGGTATGCACTTATGAAGTGTATGCACATAGCGGGGGCTCACACAAACGGGAAGGAAGGAGCGTTTGATTGCACATGCAGGCTACAAGCCAACAGCCGCACCAAAAAGGGTGACACATGCCATCCAAACAACACCAAAAGCCACCAGCCGCACATTTATCATTTTGAGGGCGGCTCCTTTCCCATCGATCAGTCCGAGTTAGGGCTTATCCCGACTCCCGCGTGATAAGAGTAACTTAACAGGTTTTCAGCGTTTTGCTTGCCGCTCGCCACCATTCCCACTCTTTCAGCCCATCTTCGTGTTTTTTTTTCCTTCTTTGCGCGTGTTCTGCCCCTGACTATTTAAGATTCCCCCACCTTCATCAAACCCCTGAACCTTCACAACAAGGGGCCAGCCAGCCAGCTAAAAAAAAAAAAAAAAAGAAGAAAAAGGAAAAAAGAGGGAAGGGGCGGAGCCGCCATGGTCGGGCAAGCGCCTGCCGTTTTTCTGTGTTCTGTGCGAACGTGAACTGTACCATGACTTCTTGTTGTTGCTCCTTCCCTGGTTATCTCAGGGCTCAGTGTACGTGATCTTGCGACTTCTTTCATGAGGCTGGATACCGGAAGTTGACGTAATATTCATACATTAGGGGATTGTATCTATCACGGTTGGCTGGCTGGTCCTGGACTTAGCTGTCCTGCGTGCTTTTTATCGGTGCAGATTCATCCTGCACGTGTGGGCGTTCGCTTCATTTATGGAAGCTGGTGTTTGCTCCTGCCAAGCCCATGAGGGAGAAGTGTGTGTTGCTGCCCCCCTTTTAGCACTTAAGCCACAGTCGCCGTATACTTTTGGCCTCTCCTCTGCAACCTGTATGTACAGTACTGTAATAGTCTCCCTTCCACCATTAAACTCAGCAATAAATCAGTGTCAGGACACGCAAAGTCGCACCTTCCCTCAATCCAATACCACGCTATCCCGGTTCCACTCCTGCGCGTTTACCCCTGGCCTGGTACCGCGTAGTGGAATAAAAAGGAAAAACACTTAAAATGCTCGTGGTTCCTGGACCTTTCCCTTTTCGACATGCAGATATGCAAGTCCTCCACCAGGACCCATGCACCAATAGTCAGTCACAGCCAGCACTGAGAGCAGAACAAGCGACATGATCAGTGCAGTAGACACAACAGGCGTCGCTGAGCTTCACAGAATCAGGAATGGCGCTGATCTCGCGGCCCCGGGAATATTCACCTAACCGTGCCTGCCTCCTTTTCTCTTGCCTTCTCGATTCACCTATCCGTACTTGCCCACTCTTTCGTTCGCCCGGGTTGTTCTTTCCGAATCAACTCAAACCCTTGCGGCACCTTCCTTTCCCTCCCTCCCCCCGGTTTTTATACGTTTTAAACAGGGGGAAAGTGCCACCGACGGCCACTATCAAGCGCTCTCACAATCAAAACCCTCGCCCGCCCCTCTCTCTTGTTCTGGGATTTCTCCCTTTCTTTTTCCTTTCCTCTTCTTTTCTTTTCTTCCCCTTTCCCTCCTCAAGACTTTGGTTTGGTCCCAAGAGAATCGCTCTTCATTCCATCTTCCAGGATCTGCTTGATTGTCACCTTGTTATCCTGACCCTAATCTATAATCGTCAATCCCTTGACACTCCTCCTTCCCTTGCATCTGGCTTCATCCCTCCTTTCGATTTCAATCCTGCTTTATCGATAGCTGCCCGCCCTCCAGATCTTTTTTTTCTTCTTGTGTTCTTAATATCAATCTTCAGTTCAATCCTACTTCTCTTGCTGGTTTCTTTCCCGACCACCGCCGCCATACTTTCCACTTTCGGTCATTGTCGTGGAACTCTGTAGTATTGTCTTCGTTACACGGCCTTCCACCCTCTTACAGCGGAAAATCCCGACGATCGTCACCCGGACTCGGCCGTCTTTTCAAGCCAAACACGACTCCCTCGGCGTTTCCCGTCCCGTGTCCGCGCCCTGACCTACTCCGGACTTCCTTTTCGCTCCTCTCGGCCTCTTCCGTTGAACTGTGCATAAGTCTTCTGGTGTCCAGGCTGTGTTTCTGGTGGCAGTGGCAGTGGCTTGTGTAGCTGGCCTGTCATACCTGAAGTTTCTGGAGAAGCGGAGAATACAAAAAAATCAGAAACATTTCGAATAAAGGGAAATTTCCTGTGAGACCAGAACACAATGGTTTCGCTGTTTGGCCTGAAATTGGGTGGTGACAAGAAAAAGTCAGTTTGCTTCCACAAATCGCTCGCGGCTTACTCGTGATAACACTGGCGCCTCCTTGTGCCTCTGCTCCAATTCTCTTCCACTTCAGGCTTGGTTTCGCCCAGAGGAGCCCGTTTCTAACTGTCTCGTTTTTGTGTATGCTCTAGGAAGGCACAGACTGCGCCCAAAAAGCAGGAATGGAAAAGGGTCGACCAGAACCTTCTCGGAGAGGGTCAGTTCTTCGGCAGTCATGTTGGTCCCAACGGCCTGGCCACTCCGCCGTCCCGGCCCGGCACGTCTCACTCTCTTCGATCGACCGCTGCCCCGAGACCGATGTTTATGAATGGAAATGCTACCGCCAGTCTTACTGACCTGAAATCCTACGACAAAATCCCGCGTCCCAACACTGCAAGTCTCCGCCATAATGCGTCCGAGGTGAATTTGAGGGGCATGTGGGACAATGGTTCGACACCCTCGCTTGTTCCGCCCGCTGCTGCCGGTGCCATTGGGAGCCGTCCCGGCACCGCGAATGGACCGGCTCGGGCCTGGGTCAACCCTCTCGATGTCCATTTCAGCCGTAGTAGTCCTATTCCCGCTCGTCCCCCAGAGTCTCCGTTGAATGACTTTGAGTTTGGTCTGGGTCCTGGTCTCTTAGGCTCCGCGAATGAAAAGTCGCCAGAGGTTGGGAACTATCCCGCGCCTTCAATGGCTCCGGAGCCCAAGCCCGCAAGCTCTCCGACTCGTTCAACATATCAGACTCGACCAGTTGGTGCCTCATCTCCCGTTGAGCGACCACAACAAGCGCCGCCCACGCTTGCGTCAGCCGCGCCCATTCAGCCATCCGCCGCCGCTCCAGTCCTTAAGAGAAACCAGCCCAGTAACCTGCGTCTTGTCAGCAACGCGGATCCTTCCGAGCAGTCGCGGGGAAGAGCCCAGACTCCGCCGAGCAACCGCACTTCTCCCGTCCGGAGTGGTTCGCCTTCTTCTCCCGCAGACTCCATCGTCCTGTCCAGCGAAGAGCGCCTTTTTGCCCAGTGGGGCGGTGGTCCTGTCATCCAGAATGTGTCGGCCAAGCGTGATACCATGACCATGTCGGCCCCGCGCCGGCAAAGCTTTTCCATGGACGTTCATGGAAAGAATGGTGCTGGAAATAAGTCGCCCGAGGACGACCGGCCAAAAACGTCGGGTGGTGGTAATGCGCGGCTGAATGCTATCAAACCCGCCCCCTTGGACTTCAACTTCCCCGCCAAACCTTCCACATCATTCACTCGCACTGTCAACGCGGCCCCGCCTTCGCCGCTCCACAGCGCGCCGCCGCCTAAGATGGATCAAGGAGCTTTGCAATATCAAAATGCTCTTCCCGCTCCGGGCCATCCCATTGCCCTGCCGTCTCCTCGCCCCACCCCGACGCAGGCGCCCGCTTCTCCCGGGTTTTCGCGATACCAGGACGGGCATCAGCAGCAGCAGCAGCAGCAGCAGCAGCCTCCGCGACCTCAAAATGGCGAGGGCAATGCATGGCCAATGCGCGCATCGCCGCTACCAGAGCCAATGCGGGATCGCAATGGTTACTTCATTCCCCGCTCGACGTCCGATCGCGGTCCGGTGAGGGACGACCGCATTCTTCCCGACCAGGGTCTTGAGAGTCCCGTGATTGGCTCGCCTCCTCCGCGCCACCCTGGCCGGCCAGCCGCTGCTGTTGGTGCTGTCGGAGGCGGCCGCGGAATGGCGGGCGGCCCCCCTCCCCGTGCAGGTGGCCCGCCACAGCGTCCGGGCCCTTCGCCTGGCCTGTCGAAGTCTAGCACCTGGGATAGCAATGGAAACCAGCCTGGATCGTATGGCGATCGCAGATATCAGAATGGCCCCGGCCAGGACTACTCTCGTTCTGCTGGCCCGATGAAGAACGTCAGCCCACCCAGACATCAGTACTACCAAGGTCCCCAGGACTACCGGCAATACGACGAGCCCCAGTCGCAGGGCAACCCCAACTGGCCTCTCCCGTCGACTGCATCCCCGCCTCTGTCATCTAATAGACCGTCTCCAAACAGTAACGGCCCCCGGAACTACGGCGACTATGGCAGCAATGGCAACGGCAATTACAACGGTGGCAACAACTATAACGGCAACAGCAACTATAACAGCAACAATGGCGCATATGCTCCGGCTGTGCGTTCTCCTCCTGGTCCTGGCTACCGCAACGACCCTCCGCCGAGGGCTCCTCCGATGTTCGGATCGGCGGCGCCTCTTCCTTTGGGAATGGGCCCGGGGCCTCGTCCGATGCCGGGTGCCGGCCAGGGCAACGTGCCTCATCGGCAGGGAATGTCGGATGGATTGGAGAACAACTTTATCTGAGCTGCACCACATGATAGTCTCAGATGTTGTTTTACCATATCATGTTTTGTTTCTCTTTCTTTGAGGTCTGTTGGTGCGCTTAACATGCAATTCCAACAGACTTCTTTTGTCTTCGATTCTATATCTTTACATATTTTGGGATAACTTTTGGTGGTTCTTCCTGGGGAGAACGGGGGACCTTGCTTCGTGCTTTTTCGTTTCACGGATGTGATAGACTTTTTCTGGGGGACCAATGTAGACCAGGGGCGAGGAAGGAGAATGGGCGTCAACCCGCATGGTAGGGGGAATTTCTGGATATCTTGTTGTCAGTTTTGTATCTGAATCTTTTGGTAAGGGAAGCGGCTTACACGATGGAAGACTTGACATCTGTTTATGTGTTTGTTCTGGTGAACTTGATGAATCATAAATCGTGAATTATCAACCGTGAATCACGGATGGTGAATCATGTTTGAGCTGAAAATTGTGATGAGTTTACCGGGTGGCGTACAACTATTATGCTTACACGTCCACAGTCCTCCGGGTATATAAGTCGTACGTATCCCCCGGCCTCCCAATTTCCTTCTCTCCCACTCCATTCCATTCCTCGCTCCTCTTCTTCGCTAATATCTAGACACCAGCCGCGGTAATCCCCGCTCTGATGGCGTATATTGAAGTTGCCCACGGGCGCACAGCATTACAGCAAAGACTGCGCTCTTTACGTCCGTGTCTCAATCCAACTATCGATAGAAGGCGAAGGCGTTTCCAGAGACGCCTTATCCCCAACCCTTATCCCCGTCCTTTCGTTCCGAACCAGAGACAAGTCAACTGCGGAAGGTGTAAGACAGTGCATAGATCGAGATCATCTATCAAAAGCCCAAAGGCCCACGACGTCGCACACAATGAGTGTGGGTCGGTCGGACGAGTAGAGAGTGTCGGGAGGGTATTCCAACTCAAAGTCCCCAGACTGTGGAGCCGCATTCTCTGAAGGGATTCCGGCTGTTGAACCCAATTGCGGAGGTTATAGGGGTGCCCGTTGGGGAGCGACGCCGGTGGGATATCCCGTGGTGGCCAACTTGGACGCGGCGGTGAGTTGCAGAACGCGTTGCACAAACCCGCGGACGTCGGGTTTCTTTGACGAGTATAGAATCCGCCGGGGGTGGGGGGGGCGTCTTCCTGCTCCAGCCCAGCCGAGTCCCGAGGGCTGGACATTTCACTTCCTCCGCAAGGCCGCGAACATAGTCGCAGGAGCTGGTGGAAACGCACCGCTGTAGAGAGCCAACACCCCCGCGTGACGGGCCCGGCCGTCTTCGGCGCCTCAAAACAGTTCGTGAATCTACGCGTGAGGCAGGGGGGTGTCGGCGCAACCGCTTGCGGTCGAGGGGCCACGAACCCTGCCCCGCGCGCCGGCCCCGGCTGTATCTCGCGCACATCGGGGGGAGAAAGGGGGGGCGGTCGTGACCAAGCTTGGCGTGTACTGTACCCGGGTGCTTTGGGGTGTGTAGGCGGGAGACTGTCGCTCGTCTGCCGCCTACGTGGACACACCACAGGTGTACCTGTACGAGTCGGGCCCAGGCCGAGGTATATGCCGGAAAGTGCGGGACGAGGAGCCTCCGAGCACTGGTGCTCTGCACCCGGGTCTGTCATCCTCACCGCGGGGAGATAGGCACCGATCGCCGAGGCTATCGGCGACGAGTCGTCGCAGAAAGGACACCCTCCCGGTGCCTCCCCGCGGGGCTGCAGCGGAGCAGACCTGGACAGAGCGTCGTCTGGGCGCTCGTACACGCACACCCGCACCGCTCCATAAGCCATCCGAGAAGAGAGCCCAAGCACTCACGATGTGATCCCGGCAACATGAGATGGACGATCGTAACGCGGATCCAGTGTTTTTCAAAGGGGGACATGCCCCCAACGGCTCTGGCGTGCAGGGGGATCTGCAAAGGTTCCAGAAGCTCGCAGACGACGCTTTACTGGGCTGCCCGTGCTGGGCGCTGCCGGGCGCGGCAACCCGCCAGATACACGCACAGAATGAGACACTCATGTACCAGTCACGCGCGCGGCGGGGGTTCCGCGGAAACGATCGTTGCTTGTTCCTCTCGCACGGCACCGCGCCGGCGGCTATGATGTCGTGAGAGAAGTGACTGCCGCTCTGCCAGGAGCGCGGCCGGGGCACCGGGACGCGGCGTCGGCGGGCCGTGGTTGGATGGGTACGTCCTTTCGGTGCATGATCCACCGGCCGACGATAGTACTCGGCCGGGCGGCACCCCAGCCACATACCAGGGTGGTATTCCCGACTAGATCATTCGCGGAACGAAGAGCGCCTGTAGATCATCGGCTACTACAATCGGCTATCTTTCGGGGTTGGGGGCACCTTTGGCGCGATGACTTGGGGCGTGTTCATTGAGGACTACACATACAAACGCCCGAGGAGACGTCTGTTCAGGCGACCGCCGGAGAGCCTCACGTCCCGCCGGCCGGCGTCGCAGAGATGACTGATTGTACACGCCAAACCTCCAGGTCAGCGCAGTTTCGCGAAGAAGGGCGAAAGCCAGGCTTTGGCCACATCGATAGCGATCGGGTTGGATCTAGCACGGGCTGAGTTCCCGGGGGGAAAGCCGGGCGGAGAGCTGTATCGGGGGTCCGAACTCGAAGATGCAGTTCCTTGACGGTTGGGTTAGGGGACAAACATGCGGATCGGCGGGTATTGAGAGTGGTTTCACGCAGCTAATGCCATGAATGTCAAACGCTGGATTATGGCCATTCTGGTTTTGATGAAGCGAAAGTGTAGTGTGTTCCACGACAGCTGTGAATACAGAGACCGATTGCCTAAGCCGGTGGATGCAGGTCTGATCGTACGGGGCCAGTAAACACAGCAGACGCCGATTCGTGACCTTCTTTCTATCCATCCCGGGGACTTGGGTTGACGGCCGGATAGAGAAAAGAACAACCCAGGGAAGGCCAGAGATGGGTCATTTGCCGGGATAAGCGAAGGTGGCATGAGAAATACTGTCCATGCACACAATTTTGAAGAGAAGACATGTTGAGACTCGACCCCTCTCTCCTTCAGTGTTCGCCGGGAATTTGACAGATTACATCTGCTAGTGAAAGCTAGAGAGGGTCCCTAACTCCAGCTTATCTGATATCACAGGAAACCCATGACCAACTAGCCAGGATTTGCGTATAAGGACTTGAGGATCAATCCTGAGATAAACCACTAAAAAAGTGAGAGATCAGAAAAAGGTAAAGCACTAAGCAAGAGAAAAAGGAAAATACTCGTAGATACTACGTCCGTACTCCGGAGTGAAGAGTGAAGAGTAAAGAGTGAAGAGTAAAGAGTAAAGAGTAAAGAGTGAAGAGTGAAGAGTAAAGAGTAAAGAGTAAAGAGTAAAGAGTAAAGAGTAAAGAGTAAAGAGTAAAGAGTGAAAAGTGAAAAGTAAAGAGTAAAGAGTAAAGAGTAAAGAGTAAAGAGTAAAGAGTAAAGAGTAAAGAGTGAAGAGTAAAGAGTGAAGAGTAAAGAGTGAAGAGTAAAGAGTGAAGAGTGAAGAGTGAAGTTGGAATAGAGGGACACAATACTTTAGGGTTTAGGTTGAGGTTCGGATAACGGCTGGGAACACCGGGACAAACCCAGGATCATAATCATGCCTTCCTCCGGCCATGGCAGCCGTGTATAAAAAAGCCCCGAGCCGGGCCTCACCCCGAGACTTCAACCACCCGACCAACGGATACGTGGACATGTACATGTACGCTGCACAAGAACAGACTCGCCGTCAAGCTGAAGGCGAGGGTCTCCCATTCTAAAAGGATCCGAGAAAAAAAGTTAAAAACCAGGTTAGATCCGCATACGGCGGCGAACTCTGTGTTTTTTTTTCTTGTGCCAGCCAACCACCCCCAGCCGGTCCATCTTTTTTCTATTTTTTGTAATTTTTTCCACCTCTCTTTCGTGGGAATCGCCGGCACATCCAATCACGGGCGTGCGCAGACGTCTTCTTCTTTCGATCTTGTTGGAGCTTTCTCTAGGTTGGAGGTTCTCTCTCGCAGTTGGGACCTTATCTGTGTGCATCTTTAATGAAAGATCCTTCGTCTGGAGCAACCACGCGGACCAAGCATCAGCTGCAGTGTCCCTAAGCTCTCTCCAAGATATCACCAGTCAGTTTTTCGCATGTATCACTCACTAGTGGGGTGTGATTGAAAGCGGCTGGACCTTTATTATTATTTTTTTCCTTTTTTTTACGGGGGCCCTGGTCGCGAGAAAATTTTGGTGTACTGACAGCCCCCTAGTGCGCAATCTCGACTCCTCTCTCGTGTTTTCTCTGTCTCCTCTGGAGTTGAGACATTCCTCCTCTATATATTCTTTCGTTTCTCCCGTCCCACGTTCTTCTGATCGAGCCTTCTGCTTCCCTCTTCCTCTGCTCTCCTTATCCGTGCCCTCCGTCTCGTGTCCCCCCTCCGTGTTGCTTCCTCCGGCCGTTTTCTCCCCCCCGAAAGGATCCCCCTCCGTTCCCCCGCTTCCGCTTCTTGACCGCTCGCGTCTACATATGTCCGCCGTGCTTCTCTCCGGCTTCTCCTCCCACTTTGTTTCTTCGGCACATCGCCGTATGTGCCGTTTGCTGCGATAAAGCTACAGGCAGGCGACTTTCAAGTCTTTGCGCTTGCTTTTTCTTTGGAGACGAAGAAAGACTTACTTATTCTACTTGACCTGTGCGTATATAACCGGAAAAACAACATTATACCCACATCCCATCTTCACATTTCTGGCTGCATATCTACGATATCTACACATCACCATCAGATCTACTGAAGAGCTACATCACTCTCGCCACTACGGTTTTTGGACACTTGACAACCCCCCCAAAATCTCACCATGGCTACCACTTCCGGCATCCCCGATGACAAGGGCTTTGTTGATGCCGCCGCCCGCGAGGTGTCGACCCCCGAGACCGCCGCCGCCGGCGCATCGGCCACCTCCGACGACGCCATGCTCCGCCAGGGCTTCTCGGCCATCGAGGCCCGCAGCGTGAAATGGTACTCGTACCTGACCACCGTCGACTTCTGGATCGTGTTCGCCGTCGGCCAGACCCTCGCCCTGTGCATCACCGCCACCAACACCTTCTCGTCGCTGCTCGTCATCGAGGGCACCAGCATCCCGGCCTTCCAGACGCTGTTCAACTACATCTTCCTGGCCATCATCTACACCACCGTGTTCGTCGTGCGCGTCGGCCCGCGCCAGTGGTGGCGCGTGCTGGTCAAGGAGGGCTGGAAGTACGTCATCCTGGCCTTCCTCGACGTCGAGGGCAACTACTTCACCGTGCTGGCCTACCGCTACACCAACATCCTGTCGGCGCAGCTGCTCAACTTCTGGGCGATTGTGTGCGTGGTGGTGATCTCGTTCTTCCTGCTGCGCGTGCGCTACAAGCCGTTCCAGATCGTCGGCATCCTGGTGTGCTGCGGCGGCATGGGCATCCTGCTCGCGTCCGACCACATCACCGGCTCCAACGGCGGCCCGGGCGTCGACATGGTCAAGGGCGACCTGTTCGGCCTGCTCGGCGCCTCCATGTACGGCATCAGCAACGTGCTCCAGGAGTTCCTGGTCAGCAAGCGGCCGATGCCCGAGGTGGTGTCGTTCCTGGGGCTGTTCGGCATGGTGATCATGGGCGTGCAGGCCGCCATCTTCGACCGCCAGTCGTTCCGCGACGCCACGTGGAACCCCAAAGTGTACGGCTACCTGACCGGCTACACGCTGGCGCTCACCCTGTTCTACACGCTCGCGCCCATCATCCTGCGCATGTCGTCCGCCGCCTTCTTCGACATCTCGCTGCTGACCGCCTCGTTCTGGGGCGTCATCATCGGCATCCGCGTGCTCGGCTACACCATCCACTGGATGTACCCCATCGCCTTCGTGTGCATCGTGCTCGGCCAGGCCGCCTACTTCCTCGCCGGCTCCGTGCTGGGCGACTCCAAGAAGCCGTGGCTGGGCGATTCCCAGGAGGACGGCGTGGCGGGTGTCGGCACTGCCAAGCTCAAGGCCATCAACGAGGCGCGCCGGCTGCAGCAGGCCGCGCGTGAGCGCGACGGCGAGGCTGCCTGAGCGTGCACCCTTTTTTTTTTCGGTCCTGCACGCCGTCGTCTTCGGGTGAGTGGGTGTGTCGTTTTACGTCGCCCCCCGCGATCCGGAGCATGGTTGCCGGAACGGTGATGGCGGGACTTTTTTTGTCCGCCGCGGGCTCACATCCCGACACCTCTTCCGTAATAATGTGCTGTGAAGACAGCTGCGAAAGCTGCACCACTCCGACCTTTGATTTCTTTTCTTGTCAACCCTTTTGGATTGATGCTGGCCTTCTTGGTTGCTTTGCCTCGTTCTCGTTCTCGTCTCCTCGCCTCGCTCTCAAAGCCAATATCCCGGCGCTGTGATACCCCATACTGGGAATAAGAATGATGGATTCAGCACATGGATAGCCGTTTTACAATAACTTTCTGAATATACCAGTTGGACATTGAAAATTGGAAGCTCTGATGCTGTTGGATAGCCTCTTGTGTCAACGCCGTGATTAAGTAGGATTGTGTTTAGGGTTGTCATTAGGGTTCAGCACACCACATATCACAACTCAACCACACCCCCAACCGAACACGGTACCGAGTGGACAATGACCTCACCCACCAGGCAAGTTATGAGACCTTTTTCTCTTGTACGCCGTTGGTCGGTCCAGTGGGACACAACAGGCTATATAATAGTGCCTAGCGGCCGAGACGCTGCGCGGTGGTGGGCCAATGCTGCGTGAAGGTGTGTGTGTGTGGGTGGGGGCAGAGGATAGAGCGGACGGACGAGTACATATGTACATATGTATGTATGTGTGGGCATGGAGTAAGCATGCATCAGCGAGACAGACGTTTTTGTCTCTCTTGATTTGCTATGTCAACGTGCATATGTATCGACTGGTTTCTCCGCACTCTAAACCTAATGCGCGAACCGAAGCTCTGGGACCCGCCGGGGATGTGGTGGGAGTGCGCTGTGGACGAGAGGGAAAAGCAGGACAAACGGCGAACAAAAAAACGCGATGATGAACGATGGCTTTTGAGCGGGACATGTATCGTAGACCGGTAGATGGCGATCAGGAGAACAAGAGAAGGAGTATCCTGATCGTGAAAAGCTTCGCTAGCGATTGATATTGGTGAGTGCGCCGGCTAGATCAAGCCCTCCTCCCGTTGGTACTGGGCCCGGCGAAGCCCGGGTGGGAGGGCTGAGAGGTGAGGCGGGGGAAGACAAGAACGAAAAGAGAGAGAGAGAGACAGAGACACCAACTGAGAAACGAAGTGCTCGTGTTGGATCCGCCAAGAAACTGGAGCGATGAGGGGGACGGGAGGGGGGGGACCAAGACACGTAAATGCCAGATTTCCCTTTTGAGTCCTTTGCTGACTTGTTGGATGTTGGAATTGGTAACGAGAATCACATCAAGGCAAAAACCCGTCCAGTGCAAAACAGGTTGTGCGCATCGCGGGGAAGAGCTCCGCGTTCTTTTGGCCCGAGTCACGTCCGGGTTTAACCCTGACGCAAGTCTTAGGGTTCGGGGGTCCTCTGGTGGGGCATGTACGTCTGTGTCTGTGTCGCATATGGCGGCGGGAGGAGAAAAAAAAAAGATGAATGCCGCCCTCGTATCCATCTCCTGCGCCAGAGCTTCTGTGCGGTTTTTATTGTATCCTGACGTTCGGTGCACAGATCGGTCGTAGCTCTGGGTGAGAATGGCGAACTTGAAGAGCTTGGACGCTCTCGGTTGGGTTTGCGCTCTTCTCCTTTTTTTGGCTTCCTTTTCTCGGGATATGCGCCACACCGGCGGTCGTGAGCGTTGCGAAACAAGCGAGCACCCCAAACAAAAGGAACGAACCACCCCCCGAAAGGTAGAAACGAGAAACCTGTGCCACCAGCACAAGGGGGGCAACCGTTTCTTTTGAGAGAAAGAGACTTTTCACCCACCGCTGACAAATGGTGGTCGGCGAGTCGACGGGAAGAGGCGTGCCGGCCTTTTGTCGTTGTTGGATCTTTGGGAGATGGATACGTATTCAGAAATAATGGCTGAAATGGGGCCTTACAGATACCGAGAGATCCCAGAGCAGGTGTCATACCTACAAGGCTACAACAAGAGAGGGATAGAATCGCGGGACGAGATGTCTCTCCAAAGAACGTCTCCCCTCTTGCCCCTTCCCCCTTCCCCCTTTTCCATGGAGGGTATAGTATATGTCCGATGATATAGCCTGTAGAATCATCTCCCGGAATCTTGCCTTGAGGTGGGGATGCCAAACAGCGTTCCATCAACGTTTCGTCAATTCTGTCGCTTATGTCTTCCGTCTTCTCTGTACCTACAACATCCACCTGTTTCAACTTTGCCCTGTGCCTCGCCCATCCCCAGCCATGGCCAGTCCTCGAATCATCTCTGTATGGGTTTCTCCACGGAGGGCAGAAGTGGCTGTTTCTTCCGTGTCTTGACGGGCCACACCGTCAAATACAGACATTACCCTCCAAGCGGGAGCCCTCAATGGCCCCTAAACTCATGGATATGCCACTGGACTTCCAGCAGATCCTGCCCCCGTTACCCTCCATATGGCGCGACCCACTGCAATTGTGTATCCATCTCCCGCAACGTCGAAACCGGCAACCTCAAGACCGTCGTGGAGCGGAAGGACCTCCCCGGAGTCCGGGCCATGTGGCACACCCAGCAAAGGTCGGCTTCCCGGACCGCCAGCGCACCGAGCTACTGCCTGCGCTGGCGCTTCCCGTCGGAAGTCCCGGTAACATCGAGGCCGAGACCCGCGGATACCAGCTCCTGCACGGCGCGGCGGCCCCCTTTGCACCGCACTTCCTGGGCCACGTGCTGATGAAAGCGGCTGCCGCGGAGGGTTCGGTCCCATGGACGACACGGACGAGGAAATAGAGACAGCCAGCGGGATCCAGTCAAGGAACGAATATATTCTATGAAACTTGCATTTCCCCCTTCGAGTACACTCGCTAAGACGTGTCTGCACTATATAAATCGCCGGGATACGTTGCGTGAATTAGGGTTATATAACCCTAAGCTCTTCTTGACTGGCTTCCCGTGGGATTCTTTCACCTGATTACTGAAATATCTAAGGGTGTACGCATGTCTTGCTAGCTGTATATATAAAGCTTTTATTCCGCACCGGCTACACTGCGAAACCTTTTTTTTTTTTTGAAGAAAAAAAAAAAAAAAAAGGAAAAAAAGGAAAAAAAGGAAAAATCCCCCCCAGTATAGGGCCGCAGACAAAAAGGGGGGGGACATGAGACACGCAGAAAACAGAAAATCCGACTGGTAGATAAAAAAAAATCCCCCCGACTTTGGATTCATGTGCCGCCGCCTTTGTCCGAACGTGTCACAAATGGAATAGGTTGGAAAAGAAAGCGCAGAATCGTCGAGTTTTCTGTCTTCGGGGCTGTCACGGAGATCCCGCCTCTTGTGTACAGTACGTACTGTACATACAGTACGTACTGTATATGATACATACGGGATAGGACGAGTTTGGGGGGATGATGCACACCCGCTGCACATTGTGATTTTATTTGCTCGGCCTCTTTGGTCTTCATTGAACATACAGCACATGCATATGCACAATCCGGGCCCCTCCCCACCCACTGCGACTGTGCCTGTGGTGCACGGGATTGGATGGGATAAAGGTGAATGCGTGAAAGGCGTGTGATATGTGATGAGATACGAGTGATGTGAAGAAAAACTGGAATGGTGAGGAGGTGTGCTAGACTTGGAACTTTGCGTCTTTCGGGATGCCTCTTTGTGTGTGTGCATAGGTGAAGAGCGCAAAGGAAATAGTCGCGATATTTCCGTGAAGATTCTCGTCAACAGTATCCAAAAAGCCAGCAGCCAGCTCGGCGGCCTTGTCTTGCGTTTCGAGATTAATCTCATCTTACGCCACAGCACCACAAAATCTTGACAACTGGACAGACAGCGGAGAGGCAAAACTGGAGCTGGTAAGAACTTGAGATCTACCCCTATCATCACCGCATTTTCTGGACAGTCTTTAGGTGTTTGAAGCCTGATGGTTCTTCTTCTGCTTGTCCTATTTCACTGGTAGCTTCTCCCAGCATCCAATGATCCATGATCCTGTTGTACCACGCCACTTTCGCCGATCCCAAGCAGGCATTATTTAACTCTTCCAGCGTGAAGAACGGGCCCAGATACCAGCCAGCCCCAAAGCCAGATTTCACGTGGGACGACGAGTCTGCGTCTATCGAACAGCACCACTAAACAGAAACCACCGGCCAGGTGGTGCATAGCGCGCGGTCCGTTGGGCGGAGCGGCGGCCCACTGGCGAAATGCAAACGATATCCGCCGCTAACTAGGGCCAGCAGGGATATGGGAATGTCTTCTTCTCCTTTTCTCTCAGGGCCTTTCGGGCCACAGCTTAACAACTGCCCCATGAGGCTCCGAGTGCAGGTTGTTTCCCGGTGTTTGCGACACTGAAGCCAGAGCAAGCAAGCGTCACATACCTTTTGGCTGCAGAATATGCATGCATGGCGTCACTTGGGAAGAAGTGAAGTAGGACAGGAAACAGTGCCATCGCTATATCACGTATATGCACTTCTCGGGGTTTATCGCCTATTGAAGCATTCTTCCGTGCACCGTTGGTGGTCGCGCCTTCCTGCCATGGTGAACCAGCCATGTTTCCAGATGCTCTCCGTGCTCCTTCCTCGACGATCTGCCACTGCCAAAGTCTTCGTTCTCATGTACCGTCCCGTAGATTTCATCACCCAAGGTTACAACTATGTCCTTATCCGCTATAGCGGTATACCGTCCAGTTGCATACACCTCGGACATGCATAACCTGCCCTCGCTTAGCACGTTAAGTGAATAACAGATTCAATTCCAGTTACATCATCTTCGCGACCATCAGTGCCGCTTCATCCTTTTCACTTCCCTCGCCGTATACCACCAGAAACGAGCCGAACTGGCGATACTCCATCGTCATCATCATCGGATTCCCGGTTTCCCAGCTCTCCGGGCTCACTCAACAAAAACACCCAGCAAGCCTCGCATCCGATTTCCAACCCCGGAGCCGATTAATCTCCTCTATCGTGGTGTTGGTGGTATTAATCCTCCAAATCACCCCCACAAAATACTCCTCTAAGAAGGTCCCTAGTCCAACTAACCGATATTCTCCAAGGTTTCTCGCAGTTGTCCGACCCGATCGAAGCATTCTGTGTGCTGGCGATGACGAATTGACGATATTCGGGACAATGGTCTGTTCGTGCTATCGATCCTCCATCGACGTGTGAAGCCAACGTACTCCTATCTACAATTCGCCCTCCAAACTCGCGTCCACGATATCTTCACTCTCGTCCGCCTTATCTTCCTCCAAAGACACATCATTCTGGCTGCACTGTATACACCACCCTCCCGCCAAGCTTTGGCCTTCCTCATTTTCTTCGTCCACTTCTCCATATATTCCATATCGGGACGGCATGCTACCTCCACCACCTCCACCACCACGGCCTTTTTGAACTCTGTAGCGTGGGCTGCTGGTTGTTCCGGCTTCTCCATCCATATCCCATATCCCATCCCATCCCCCTCCCCTATGGGGTTCTTGTAATTTATCATTTCTAACCTCCCCGGGAAGCCCTCATTAAATCTGGATTTTATCCTTTCTTTCGTCACTCCCACTCACCCTTTTTCCTACTCTTTTACATCCACTTGGACTCTTCCTTTCGTCTTCTTCGCTTGTTCTCGCTTCATCGCTCCATCAATTTCAGCCTTCCTCTTCTTTCCCCACCCTTTAATACTATCCTAGACTTAGCCAACGCTTCTTTGCGTCCGTTCCATTTTCCCCTGGCTTAATCTCTTTCTTCCCGAATCGCGCCACCGAGTCTCGTTGTTTCCTGAGACATTTCTCGTCCAAAATTTCTCCCTTAGCTGCCACCCCCCCCCCTCCCATCTAAAAAAGTACGAATTCCATTCGTTCTTATTCTCCATTTTGTCTCCTCCTCAACCAAGCTAAAATCAACTCGGATCTCCCGCCGACCAAAAGAACGAGAGGTAAGCCTTTTCATATCTGGTCGCATCACGAATTGCCGATGGCTGGATCACTCCTCCCGACTATCCCTCCGATCACGCCCAAAGTTCGCTGGACTGCCTCCCCAGCGTCTGCTGTCCGCGATAGCATCATCAAACCATTCCCTCCAATCAAGTCCAGTCAAGTCCAGTCAAGTCCAGTCACTGAAGTCACACCTGGACGACCACACACTCCCACTCTCTCGCGGGTGACCTTTCGCATCCTGCGTAATCAATGAGCGAACTTCCCATGCACATCTCTCTTTTTCGTCTCCGAGCCTCCTATATCCTCATTGTCGGGCTCCTTCTTTTGTCTCCACCGCATTCCTAGTCCTGAGCTTGACACTTGAAATTCCTGGTCCAGTGGATAATAGGTGATTTTGATTCCCTCCGTCATAAGTCCATAGACAGACCAGCCTACACCTGTCCATGTACATTTGCACCCAATTCCGCAGCAGCGGTACATCCTTAATAGATGCCACCCAAATCCACTTCCATGCCACCCTGACTTCTTTGGTTGGTCAGACTTGGCTTCTTTTTTTCCTTCCTCTTTCCTCTTTTAGTTTTATTTGGTCCCCTTAATTCATTCACCCTTTTGCCTCACTTGAAAATTTCCTCCTTTCCCTTTTTCCTATCCTCCAATCCAGCAATATCCCGACACATCTTCTTCCACCTACCACACAGACCTCATTTCATTTTGTGGTCTCTTAGTTCTCCTCTTCTTGTGACCTTATTTTCAAAGTGCTCTTTCTTTCATTTTCTTCTCATTACACTTCTTTTCTTGCTTTTCCCTGACGAGTGGTAAATCGATCTTCTCGTCTAATCTTCTCCGTGCTGGCTGCGTCCCCTATCGCAGACTTTGAACTCGCTTCTCATCTTTCGACCACCAGATTTCCCTCGCCATCTCATCGATGATTTGTGCTCATTGGCATTAGACCACGCGCCTCTTCTCGGACTCTCTCGATAGTTACCCTCCGGCCCAGCCTCCATCCGGCAAATCCATCTCACCCGCCCGTCACCCGCACCGCATTCTGCTTCGCAATGTCTTACTACGATAACCCTGCTCAGTGGTCGGCTCCTGCCCAGAACAATTGGGACCATCAGGTCCCTCCTATTCGCGCTGGTTTGTTCAGCCCCTACTGCTGCGAAATTGCTGCTCCTCGTCTTTGGACCCCTGACTTGGCCGGCCCCGATTGCGACTCGGACCAGCTCCGGACTTCGGCCGCTGATTTGAAAATCTGCCACCAACGAAAGCCCCAAAGCACGGGAGAGCCTTTTAACCCCGACGTGAGCCGTCTTTCTAACTCGCCGTCTTTGTTTTCTGTCCCATAGCTGGAGCAACCGGTCCTACCCCCGGGGACGACTTCGCCTTCTCGTACCAGTTCGACGGTAAGTCTTTAGTCAACATTACACAAATCCCCGCTCGACCGGACATCACTCGCTGCGCTCGCTTGGGCCGACCCTATGCGTCGTCCCTGCTCTCGACTAAGGCCCTGGCACTCCTCTCGGTGGACACTGCTGCTTGTTCACGACCAACAAAGCTCGTTGGTTCGTTGGAGCCGAGGGGCCTACATCACACAGTATACGGTGCGGTCAAGAAGCACAGGGAATCGGCCCCAGCGCATCGGGCATTGGGAATTCAACATTCCCGGTGGTAGCAGTTCAACATGGCTACTTTGCAACTGCCCTGGGCGGTCGAATCGGCACTTTGTTTACCCTTTTCTCGGATCCGAATAAGCTGCCTCTCGATTCTTGGCGGCCGCTTCTTCTCCGACGTCATCACCGCTTGCCGATTTCTGCATCCCGAGCCGATCGCATATCTTCCCCACACACAACTTTGCATTCGCGATATACTCTATCTTCCGACCGTTGCTAACAATGTTGCCTTTGTGATGATTCAGAAGTCGACCGCGCCCACGAGAACCTCTCCAAGAGTGGAAAGGTTTACGGATCTGGCCCACGCCGTGAGTATTCTCGTTCGACTCCACCTCGCCCTTCTCCATCGAAATACACGCCTACTGCTATCAGACCCCCTGGTAGGTCTCGGACATTTACGCTTGTCAATCCAACTCTGCGATGCTTTTCGTGCCTGTCCTTGTGCTTTTTCTTATTCTCTGCTTTTCTCTACCTGGGGTCTGATGTGCTCAGAGCGAATATTGCATTGCTGCTATACTTCGTCTCTCTCTCTCTCTCTCTCTCTCTCTCTCTCCCCCCCCAATCCTACCACTTCGTTCTTCCCCGTCAATATTTCCCCTTTCGACCTGTTCTAACCTCCGTTTCTGTCTCTAGATGGCGGCCGCGCGTCCAACGCTTCCGGCTCTCGACCGAATTCAATGAATGACTTCAATGATCGGGGCCACGCGCAGAATCTGCAGAACTTCTACGCTGTGCAGCGTCACCAGTCCTCGCGTGGGTCGACCGAGGCAGAGCAGGCCATGCAGGCCAAGAGAAGGCTGGCGGCTCAGCGGGAGCGCGATCTGCGCAATCTCCATACCGAGCAGCAGTACCAAAGAAGTAGGCCACCCTCAGCTATTTAGAAGCTGTCTCTCTTTTCTTTCTTCGTTTCGTCTTTTTCTTTTCTTCCCTCTCTCCCTCCCCATATCAAACGCCAAACTCAACCAAGTGCACATTTCAGTTTATACACCAACCCCATGAAAAGCCGGAAACCAGACTTGACAGTCTGAAACTATGGGATGTTTGCGTGTGCGAGAAGGCGGTTCAAGAACTAGCACAGGAGGAACACCATGACATGGCGCATACCTCATGTTGGGAACCAATACGGGCACTTGAAGGGCAATTCCATTCATTTCCATCCACATACCACGACCTGCCGTTAATGCCACAATCACCGACCCCTTTCTACTCATCTCGTCCCATTCCACGCCCGTGCGATTCAATGGCCTCCAAGGTCGATCCGTCCAACATGCTGTTCTTAGTCCCCTTCTTCGTTTTTTTAGCGTTTGTTTCCTGCTCTGGATTTTACTTCATCCATCTCATTGCTTCCTGGTTATATCCCCCGGCATATATTCATTTCAATCACGTCTCTTTTTTTTTTTTTTGACTTAAACTGTCAGCTTGTCTCAATTCTTTCTTCGTCAGTTCAGTTTTCACTCTTTTCACTGGTTCAGATCTTCCTGGCCATTGACTCGGTGACACTCTCTAGAGTGCTACGACTGGCTGTGTTTTTTTTTGTTGTGTGTGTTTTTATTGGTGTCCTATTTCTTGGAGGTCGTCCATTTTTTTGTGTGAAGACCTGGCAGTTGTCTTGTCACATCATCTCTCTCAAAAAAACTATCCGGTTCTCGTGAGAAGATTATGCTAACAGCAATGGTCCATCTGTTTGTCTGGTTTTGTTTTCGTTCTGTAGATGTTCTTGCCGATACCTCTTTTGGTCCCAAGCCCCGTTCTGAAGAGGAGGCTCGCGAATTGATTGCCCGCCAGCGCAGCGCCCTGTATCGAGAGGGTTCGTTTGCCGAAAAGCCCGGATACGTCGACGAGACTGGAACCATCCGCCCCGGTATCCCAGCCCCTCCAGCCGGTACCAGTGTGCGTGGCCAGTCTCCGCTCACTTACGAAGTTGGCCGCAACGCTCCCACTGATGCTACCGCTTCTCCCACCGACAAGGCCCCGCTTGGTTCCGGCCATGAGACGATGTCACAGCCGACGGCGTCGTCCAGCCCTCAGTCCAGCGCCGGAGTCAAGGGACCCTTCGACGGCCCCACTGCGCGAACCAATGCGTCGTCTCCTGGTGGATCTCCTCCCCGGCAGGATTTGGCCGGCTCCAAGCCTATGCCGGCTGCGGCTACAGTCGCTCCCATCGGTACCCGCCCGTCGGGCACTCCGACCGGTCCTGGTGCCGTCTCCAAGCGGTCCACCACGCCTCTGGCCTCCCCCGGCGGCTGGGGCCGTGGCAATGGCATGTGGGGCCAGTCTTCTGGACTCGGTGCCCAGGCCAGCGTTTGGGGCTAGATGTCTTCGATGAGCAATTCCGTTCATAACTCCCCCTGTTCATTTCTTCTCGTTGTGCTTACATCGATCATCCATCTCACCACACTAAAATTTCCCTCTCATACATACCCCTTTTCCCCTTCCACACCACTTCCCATCTTCCCCTTATTCCATTTTCGCTTCATCCCATTTCTTCGTTATCATACCTCTCTTTTAATTCTGTGTCATCTGTTTGCGTGTTTGGTTGTCTTGGGCGTCAGCAAAGTTTGAAATGCATACGATGGTGAAGGCGCTGGGGTCGAGGAAATTCTTTTTTACACAATTGGCAAATCACGGCTCGGGGTTTATTGTCTTTCGATCTTTCTCGCGCTTTTTTTACAGGACGGATTTTGCTGGGTTCTCAACATTCGCAAGGCCACCCCTTGCTACCTCGTTTTTTGCGGCTTTTTTTCCACCCCTCCACGGTATTATTCGGTGTCGACATCTTTCTTTCACCGGGGAGTTCTTCTATTTCGGTTTCCTGGGCAGTCTGTCATTTTTGGGGTTTTTATTTACCTAGGGGTTCTTTGTTGTCCTTATGGGGTTCTATTTTCGGGGTGCCATATTGTTCAACCTGCGTATTCGGGATACTTCTTCCATCGGCGGTGATGGCCTGAACTATTCCCTCTTTTTTTTTTTTTTTCTCTTTTTTTCTTCTGATTTTCTGTTAGTGGTGAAAGAGACTGGCGTCCAGGGTCAACAACGGAGGGCAAACTTTTTTCGGGCTTGTTCGGTTCGGGGATATACCAACAGTTTCTTCTACAGCTACACACATTTTCGGCATGGTGGTTTTTCATAGGGAGCTTGGTATATTCTTTCGTGGGAACTTTGAAGAAAGGGGAGCTTTTGGGTTTTCTATGGTGTTATCTTTTTTTTTCCTTTTCGTTGCTTGTCTTGCTTCCTGGTCGCTTTTCTTCCTTTTCGTCCCCTCCTTCGGCTGGGGCTCTCTTTTTTGTCATTTCTTTCTGTTTTTACAGCTGGTGGAAAGGGCTTTTGGTACGGGATGTTTTGTTCTTCGTGTGCGCGGGCGAGTGTTCTTTTTGCTCTGCTTTTTGTTCGTTGGTTGTGTCGCGCCTTGAAAAAAAAAGGGGGGGGGGGTAGATCCTGTCTGGAGGGATCGATCTATCAGGGAGACTTTTGGGAGAAATCGTGGGCGATTTAACATCATTTTATCCGGCTGGTTGGTTGTATTTGCGCTGACTTCTTTCTGCTTTTTATCATTTCCTCCCCCCTCTGCGTTCTGTTATCCTCGTCTGACTGTTGGGCTTTGATATCTGGGTGTGTGTCTATGGAGTTGTGTTCTCCACGGTTGTTCAAGAGAGCATGTCAGTGTGTGTGTGTGTGTGTGTGTGCGTGTTGCGTTTGTGTTGTCGTGTATGTGTGAAGCGGCGTTCAAGATACCAAAGATATGTCGGCGTCGTTTGCTTCTTTCTCTTTCTTGTTATCTATGGGATCCTGGGCCTGAGGGTTAGGTTTGCGGGCAACTGATTCCGAGCATCAGACACTGAACAGATTCCATGGATCCAGACCCTCGATTTCTTGTTTCCTTGTTTCCTTGTTGCTTTTGATTTTGTTGCTTTGTGGTAATTGACGCTTGATACCGCGAGGATTCATTCTGCTGAGAAAGCAGCAGCCATCCTTGTGGGAGCTGCTAACGATGGCGGATCTGACATGTATCTGACTGGACTTATGGAGTTCCTAACTATCTGCTCGCTTTCCGTTCCTTTCCGCTTTGGCTTTGTGTTTTTATGCCTTCCTGGACTGGTGTTTGTTTGTGCTGTTGAAGTGTCCCTGGCTTGCGTGTTTTCTCGAGGTCGTCTGGGCAATGTTCGGCACTTGGTGCTGTCCTCCTGTGTTCAGGAACCGAATTTGGTGGTGTTCTGGGGAGGTTGTGGGAAAAGGACTGAAGTCCTCTGGCAACAGGACGTGTAATACCGGGACGGGGCTTACGGAATGGATTGAAAATCTTTGCTTTTGTGACGTTTACTGGAGTTGTCCCCAGGTGAATGTATGAATGAGATCGACATCAACACGATTGATCATAGTGGATGAAAGTGTTCAAGTGGATGCAGCAGCCAGTGCAGACATGCAGACCACATCTTACTAGTAAAATCAGAAGAGGAAAGCTCCCGGCGAAGAAAACAACGGCAATAGTACAAATCCAACGGATATACCGAAACAAAACTGCAAGCCCCGATGAAGAAAGATACCGGCCAACCCCATGCGCCATCCCGTGTGACTCCCGTTGGTACATCCCGATATCGCCGCGAGAGAAAGCAAGCCAAACGCCGAGGCAAAAAGACAGCAAACAAGCAAAACAAAGGAAAGAAAATTACAGCAACCGGTCGAACCGTACCTCACGGCTCGTTCAGTCCCAAGGCACGGCATCCAGCCGCCAGGTCCATGGTATCCTCCAGCGACTTCGCCATGCCGCCCCAAATCACCACCCCCTTGCCGTTCACAGCCCAAGCACCGGCAGTCTGCCACTTGGACCCCATGACCGTCGATGGGCCATCGGGATCAATAACGCCGGATGCACCCGTCTCATACGTGGGCGCCGCCGCAAACGCGGCGTCCGCGGCCGCGCGCGCCCCGGCACTCCCGCTCGCCGAGGCATCGGCACTGCGGGTCAGCGCGGAGGCAACGCGGCTGCCGAGCCAGCCGTCCTTGAGCTTCCACCCCTCGGACTGCGCGGCGGGGCTGAACATGTACCACACGGAGGCGTTGCCGAGGCCCCAGGCGGCGTAGGCCGAGCGGTCGTCGTCGATGACGATGCGCACGTTCCACGGGCCGCCGAGCAGGTCGAGCCATTTCTTGGTGGCCAGCGCCGACGAGTGCGAGACCGCGATGCAGGTGAGGTCGCTGGGGTGGTGGTTTGCGAGGGCGCGCAGGGCCAGGAACGACTTTTGGGCGACTGTGTCCGGGATCTGTTAGCAAAGCAGTACTCGGGGATGTGTGGGAGGTGGGGGGGGGAGATCGGCTGGGAGAGAAAGAAAAAAAAAAACAAAAGACTTACAGGCACAGCCCACACAGCGCAGGAACAGCACAATCACGTTCTTGCCGCCGCCGAGGGTCAGCTTGCGGTCGCGGTCCAGCGGGGCCAGGTCGCCGACGCGCGGCGGCTCGGCGACGGGGATGGGCGGCGGCGGCGGCGCGAGCCACGGCTGCACGGTCAGCGGCAGCGCCTTGACGGACATCCACGCGGGCCACTGCGCGGCGCCGGCGCCGGCGGCATCGGCCTTAGCCTCGCTGCTCGGGTCGTCGACATCGTCCAGGCCGGGCAGCGAGCCGTCGGGGCCGGCGGCCGGGCGGCGGGGCGCGGCGCCGGGTTTGGCGGACTTGGACGCGGCCGGCGAGGTGGTCGTGGTGTCGGCGCCGAACGAGAAGGACGGCATCGTCGGCATGGTGAAGGACGACGGGTTGATGCCGACCTTCTTGAGGGCCAGTTTGGTGGTGAAGCTGGACAACATTGCGGCGGTTTGATGTCGTCGGATGTTTTGTAATGGACGGGGTCTGATGTCGAAACGGGAGAGAACGGCTAGGAGGCTGAGATCTTCTGTTTATCGGGTTGTAGTTTTCTTTTTTTGTGGTGGTGGGCATCAGAGATCTGGATTTGCAGGAGGGATGTTTGTAGATATATAGACGAGGAATAGCTAGCAACACCACACACACACACCGTCGCTATCTCTCCTCCGTCTTTTCTTGTTCTGTTTGGTTTCGTCGTGGATCCACAGTCCCTTCAAACAAGACACAGGGTCCCGGGCCCTGCTATTTGGGGTGGTCATTGAGGTCTGGTGCCCACGGACAGGCCAGTGCAGCCACTCCTGGGAAGATACCCAGGATGTCATCGGCCCCAAAAGGGGCCATTCGGAGAGTTCAGGGTCCTGTGAGTATACCACCACTCCTTGGCCAGGGGAGAAGACAGAGAAGCAGCCTGTGCGAAGCCTGGACTCACAGCGAAAAAGGAGCCCCGGGATAGAGTGAGCCCATCCAGCCGGCAACGCTGTCACAGTTGAAACCTGCTGCTGACCCGTCTTGATACGGCGAGTGTCGCAGATCGCCATCCATGAAGAATTCTGGGGTCTCTTCTCACCCAGCGTGACCAGGGGAGGGGCTTGCATCTTGGTTCTTGGGCGCCCCGGGACCACCTTCAGTGCTGGAATATTACCCGAAATTATCAGACGTGTTCATTTTCCCGACTGGGCCTTTATCCCAATTTCTTCCTTCTGCTGGTAATCCTGCCGCACTTGGCGATGCTGGTGATGATGATGTTTTGGCGGTGTGTCGATCTTCCTCTCTGGCATGTTCCTGATTATTCTTCGATAAGCTCTTGATTTGCGTTTTGATCTGATGGACCCCCTGAACATGGAAATGTCATCTCTCTTGGTGTCTGACCTGCGTATACCCTGCTTCTTCCAAGCGAGCGAGGCTTCGCCGTAAGGATAGATAAGGGTTACGCAACCCTAATTTAGCGCTGATATCTTCAGCAGAGACATCCCGTTTAAGAAGTGCGTGCTACGTTGCACAGAAGCTGGACAAACGAGTTACAAACGCGATGGGAAGCAAGCCTGACCTGGTAGGTAGCGACGCTCCCCGTCCCCTCCATCGCTTGGGAACTTCCCTCTGCTCGCAGAGGGAGTGCCGTTTGTTTCTCTAGTCTTCGATATGGTTCTGGATCTCTCCGGCCTTGAAATCACACAGCTCTTCCTCAATTTCCAGCTCCTCACTCCAAGCCACTCTCAACTGAGTATTTCTTGCCCCTCTCCTCCGAAGTCTGCCTCGCCCTCCCTCTGAAGTCTGCGTGTTTCCATAGTCAAGCCTCCCAAACGCCCCATCGACGACACTTCGCACGACGCCACCGATCGCGGCGGCGCCGCTACAGCGAGAGGCCGCAGCCGTGTAGGCGATGCAGTGCAAAATAGGCCGCGCCGGGGTCGGCCTGGCTGCTCCCATGCCAGCCAGTTGCCTTCCTCCCCAACCACCGAAACTGCGGGCTGTGCTCGTACACGAACCACGCGCGCGAGCCGGCAAGTCTTCTCCCCCCTTGCCAGTGTGTGTGTTTTGTCCCTGAGCGCTGACGCTCCCCCAGGGCATTTATAGTAGTACCCTGAGAACGCCGACCGGGCCTCTTCCCGCACTGCCAAACAGGTTGTATATCTGGCCAGCGGCTTCAACCTCCTGCTGATGTCCGGGAAGGCCACGGTCGGCAACACGGCTCACTCCCGGGTGGCCCTCGTCGCCGCGATCAAGCAGCATAAGGGCCGGGGGCCAGACGTGGCCGCCACCATCACGCAGCAGCAGGAGCCGCCGCAGCAACCAAAACCGAAGCAGCAGCCGGAGCCGCAGCCGCATCAGCCGCAGCAGCTGCGGGACAGCCAGCCCAACCCGGCCGTGGAGGTGCTGAACACGTTCTCCGATGCGCTGCCGGCTATCACCCCACGGCTTATCCGTGTCTCGGTGTTCTGGTCTTCTAGTTGGGCTCTGCTGGAGTTTCCGGGGAGTCCGGAATGTTGTCGCATAGTCAGTCACCAGAGTGTCCCTTGACTCAACGATATGATCATTCTGCAGCGCGAAAAAGCAACGTGAACATACACTCAGCAAACGTGACTTCTCCCCATAATATCACCAACAGCAGCCTCGTCATGCCGCACACTTCGTGCATACACTCAAAAGGCTCGTCCGTAGTGACGCCGAGCTTCTCCAACGTCTCGGCCAGCCTTAGTGGAGCCGACACTATATCCATAAAGAGCGAGATTATTTGGCTCGCTATATAATTAGATTAAGCCGCCCTCCATTCTCCCCTGTCTACCCGGGGCGTTCTTTTCTTATGTTTTTGCCCCCTTCTCGTGTTCTTTCAAACTACTCACCACTATATGAGCAGCGGAACGTTCAATATTGCGGGGAGCAGGTGCATACCCTCCATTCTCCCCGGGACACGTTGGCGACCCACGCGGAGAAACCCAATATCCAAATTTCCGATTTTTCCTGGGGTACCTACTATATTGGCGTCTGAATGTGCTCGTCTCTTTAGCGGTGCGGGCTTCTTTACACGGCATGATATTGCGGAACCAGATCTTGAGAAGAACCGCTCCAGAGGAAGGACGACGCGTCGTTGTCGAGTGCCGTGGTAAGTGAGCCAGGGCCTCTTCGCCCTGCGCATCCAGGTTTTGGCTTCCCCAGACTGACTTGTGGGGACCCCTGCGGGCCGGATGGACTTTTGGTGGCCGTCGGTATAAGATCTCTCTCCGCTGGCGAGCCGGTCGCACGTCTCGGCACGAGGCTTACGACTTGCAGACGTAAGGCGCGCAGTCTCTCCCTCGCCATGGCTCGTCGCCCTGGGAATCACTGCGCAGACCACTCCCGCCTCGAGTGACAGATCGGTCAGAGCAGCCGAACTCCAGGTTAGCGAGGTAGCAGAGTGCTTCTATTCTCTTGTTTTTTTGGCGTCCTTCTCGGGAAGTGGCAGCAGAGAAAGGAGAAACACAGGCTGGGGGGGAGGTTTACAACCACTGCTTCTGTGACAAGTTCCCGAAGTCCACTGCATGAGGGCAATGTCGCCGCCCCCCGTCTGCGCACACAGGCGGTGTTGCTCAGAGAACTCATCGAGGGACACAGGGACAGAGCGAGCGAGGCTGATGCTCCGCCCGTACCACGTCAATGTGGAACACGGCACCGGCGCTTTCCGAGAGGCTTTGAGTTCTGGGACTTTCTGTTTCCTTCTAGCGAAAGAGCCTGCGTTCTTCAATGTGAGTCGTTGTGTTTGTGGCTGTGGTGAGTTTGGCCGTCGATCTCGGAGTTTTTCTGGTGTAAGGGTTAGGGTTCGGGTGTGACTACTCCTTCCACGGCTTTCGTTGTTCAAGTTTTCAGCAGGTACGCACCCCTAACCCTAACGCGTCTTCGCAACTGCGAACAACGTCATACAAGTCCGAAAATACACTTCTATATAAAGAATTATACGCAGAACGCACAGCATAGACCGGTGACACCGTAGCACGTTTTCCGCATGCACAGCTTTCTTTTTGTGTGTGATTTACTGCAGCAGGCGGGATGTGACGGACCGCTATGCTTGTATGCAGGGTGACAGAGGGGAGAAAGAAAGAAACGCAAGATTCTCCCGGATGCGCGGATGAACTATATTTTTTTTTCGGAGGATGGTGGCCGTACCTAAATTCGGAAACCACACGCATGCATGTCATAAGTGAGTGCTTGCTCTAAGACCTGGTGTGGGAGGTGATCGTCGCTCCAGCTGGGGCCGGTCAGGACCCGGCCCGACGCAGACCGAGGCGGCTGATACCTGCAAGGTGGATAAGAATAAAAGACAGCAGTGGTGGGCGTTTCTTCCTTTTTGCCCTCTGTTTCCTTTTTCCGTCTGCATGTAGATATCTCGAAGACTTGCGGGAGGATACATCCCCAAAAATACCTGCGTCTTTCTTTAGACGGAGGACAAAACGGTCCTGGGCTTGACCTCATCCTGCATTTGACGTTGGACCTGTTAGGGCGAGAGGAAAAGGAGGTGTGAGATATGGAATCACGCGGTTAACGAGTTTGGCATTTGCGGCGCTGGACCAGTCCTGATCAGTGTTTAGGATGTATGTTCTTCCATCTGCAGCCCTGGCCGAGCTGGAGCGAGATGCGGAGCAAACCGTCCACGTGCAGGCGTTTCTTGCAGCTCTTGCGGGCGCCCCGACGGATGTTGGCGGTCCTCGGAACAAACCACGACGAAAAGGACGCACGACGAGTTCGCGCAGGACCGAACAAGCTAATAAAAGAGGCCGAGACATTTATAGCCAGGGGAATTTGCACTACACACAGATACCGGGATATAAAAAGCACTCCGGCGGCGGCACTCCACCGGCCCGCTTCCGCGAACGCTCGCGGTGTGGCCAGCTTCCAGTAGTAGTATGTGCCCGTACGCAGCGCTCGCGTAGACGGGCGCAGACGAAGGAGAATCACAAATACAGACACGGGGCAGTGACCAGGACTAAGGGCGAAGGAGGGGACGCACGTGAAGCCCCAGTTTGCTGGTGGCAGAGGACATGGAGCAGGGCTGAAGCTGGGCCAGAGGGGAGAGAGAGGGGACATTTGTCGAGAAGCAGTCAGTGCCCACGAGCACTCTCAAGATGGGGCCTGGACAATATTTGCAAATGGATCGTCGTTGGAGGTCGTTAACGGACATACTGCCCGCCGACATCGCTCCTTCCCCTTCTCATCCCACCCGGCACTCCTTCCCAACGGGCGAAAATGCCAATTATCGGCCGTCGCCGGCGTGTATGTTGAAAGAGGAAGGAGGAGCAGGCACGACTGAGGCAGAAGGCTTGGGGAAAAGAAGTGGGATCTCTGTATGCATTCTTGTGGCCGCTATTTTTCTCAATATAACATGCCAGCACGGAGCAGGAGGGTGGGCAATCTGGCGCGAACTTCAAAAAGTCCACCGGGTTTCACTTGGGTTTTTCCTTTTCATGTCAGAAGTTGAAGAGGTAAGACGGCCGTCAAGTAGCTGGACTTTGCGTGGTATGCCCGCTGAAGTCACTGATTCCCCGTTTCTGAGGGGTTCATTTCCGCCATGACGGCGTTGTGTTTGCAGCTTGACCACATCCACACACCAGACAATCCCCGGCCGAAAGCCCTAAAACCACGCAGCTGGCCGTCCAAAGAGTTCATGCACTGGGCTGACCACCTCGCCCGGAAGATTCCATTCCCCCTGCCGCGAAAGTCTTGGAGAGAAAAAAGCCAAACTGGACATACACGCCAACACCGTTCTCACAGATACGGGCTACAGCTCCCGTCTCCACACAATATCTCGGGGCGTGGTTGTTGCCTTGTAGGCATGGTCCTCGTTATATTTGGGCTCTGGAGTGCGGAAAGGACGTACCGGTTAGTACCCTGCCCCCCCCCCTCCTCAAGCCGCGACCCCGGGCCGCACCCGAGGGCCATCCAGAGCCCTAAGTCGCAGAAACCCTAGAAATCGGGACCCAAGCCAAATCTTTGCTCTCTTCGCCCTTCAAACCAGGTTCTTCCCGAACGACCGGGAAGGGCGGGCTGGGTGGACAAATAACCCACACTGTCCTGTGTGTACCCCTATGTCAGTCCCACTCTAGCGCGGACAACTCGAATACTGGACGCGCCTCGTCGCTTGAAATCATGAACCGGCAGCCATCTGGCACTGGAAGGGCACGCCGGGCATCATGGCGAACATACACGACAATTCGACCACCACTTGTGAAGGGGAACGTCAAGGCAAGTCATATTTCTCGGGGATTCGAGGATATCATCATCGGAGCAGAGAAGAGTATGTAGACGTCGCGTGAACTCAGACCCCCACATGCCTTTCGCTCCAACCGTGAGGGCAGCTCGGAGCGACGGCAAATCATGAGATACGTACGAAACTCGTAAATATGTATGTCTCGGGGATGCAACTTGCATATGGGGTGTCTACAAACAGGTAATCTACTGAGCAGTATTGCTAATTGAGCGCTTCGAGCCGACCGCCTCACAATGCTGTCGGATCAAGTGAAATAGTTCATCCCATTTGAGTGGCCATCAAAGTCCGGGGTAATGTGGCCATTGTTTCGCGGGACCAGAGATGCCGCCCCGGAAGCATAGGAGCATCATTCGCGCTGGATGAAGTTGAGACAAAAAATGGGTACGCTTACAGCTGTTAATGGCCAAGGCTTTTGGGGCAGCCGGGAGATAGAAGAGGTAAAACGCTCGACAAAAGGTCTCTATTTGCTTTCACTGCGCAGTAGGCACCGGGCCGGATCGCAGGTTGAACGGCATCGCGACGTGCCGGGTGTCTGAGGTATCCCTCTTTTGTAGGTTGTCGTTACTTGGGCTCTGGTTGACTGAACCATCTATCCATGTAAAGTCTTGGTGTACATATATACCGTATAACTGGGACGGCCACGTTATCGATAGACTTCGTGTCTAGAAAAACTTCTGTCTAAAAATACCTCATTATCGCTGCTTTCCTCCAGGCGAGGAGTGAGAAGTTGTGTCGTCATAATGGGAATGACCGCGGGGTCTACTAAGTTAGAAAGCCGACGAAGTTGATACGTCTCTATATCGTGAAGGATGAAAAGAAACAAGATAGGGAATGTATGGACATCAAAAGAAGGTCCTTCTTTCTTTCGAGAGGAAGGGGGAGGGTGTTGTAGAATACGTTTTACGCGATTAATAGTCACGTGATTAGTTCTTCACATCGCCAAATTCAGAACTCACCTCTGTGTTTGGGTGAGCATTTCCTGCAAGTTCCAATAAATCTCCCAAAAATAAATAGGGGGCACGACACAGAGATCACCAACTTGGCTCTTTTTAGAAAGGGGGAGGAAATCAGGGGACGGGACTTGGGACTTAGGGCTTGTCTCTTTTTCCTGGTCCTCCGGGTTGTTGCTTTTCCTCTCTCCTGTCAAATCTCGGTCTCCATACCTTGGATCAAACACCAGTTCGCGAATTGAAGTGGTTCTGTGCCGCAATAGTCTTGGCCGCCGGACCACCCCCGGATTCCTCGGGTCTATTCTCACCTGGGCGTTCCCTTTTTTTGGCTCCCACGAAGGCACGAACCCAAACAGACAGGAACTCGAACGAGGACGCTGGCCTGAGGGAGGATGCGAGCGCACAGGACACACAGCAGGCCAACGTGCATCCGCAAGATAACATGAAGCGAACTTCAGACGAAAAACAGAGGGGAGAACTGTGGATCTGCGCTTAAAAACTGGCTGGCAACCCATGCAGGACAAGCCAAACCCAGGAACAATATTAATGGCTAAAAGAAAAAAAAATTAGAGATCCCCACGCGACACCACGGCCGTTCCAAGCATTCCAATGCCCATCCCCTTTCGAAAACCCCTTCCAACCCTCAGTCCCTACTAACAGTCCCACTAACTCCCTCTCCTGGCCCCCGGCGCCATGGATCATTCCGGCTGGTTTGGCTCGCCCATTTGAATCTGGGGCTGGACGCGGAAGGGAGAGAAGTGAAGGGCCAGCCACGCAACGGTGCGAACGGTACTGTGTGAGGAAGGGGTGAAGGAATTAGAGATGGGAGTATGGTCATGGTATTTCTCATGCTGGGTCTACTGTATATATGCACAACACACAGAAGGACAAGCACTCCGGTGCTCCTTTCATTGCACGACGGTCTCCCTTCTATTATATCCTTATCACCACCACCACCGCTTTAAACCTCCTATGCTGTGAATAATGGCTTCAGAGGAGTATACCAGCCTGAGCTTTCCGCATGGCTCGATTCGGATGTGGTCGGGAGGTTGGAGACCTGCCCCGCCAAGTACAGAGTAACGGGTTGACGTTCTCTTGCTGCGTCTGAGTTAACACCTATGATATCAAGAGTATACATGTACGCAGTGTCGGGCATTGGAGACCGTGGAGATCATGAATAGTTACCTGGTAATCTATTAATGGAGGCAACAGAAGGGCGCCGTTTGATCCATACAATCCGAGGACTGGGCGGCACATTCCGCTGAAAGCTTGATGCTTCCAATTTAAGACTCTTTAGAAACCCGATATCTAGGAGGTTCATGCCTGGTGCGAGAAGAGAGGAAGGCGTTAAGAGAAGATGGAGGGTGGCTTGAGTCCTTATATACTGTAGTTGATTCTGGGGCAGGGAGGCCGACCTGGCCGTGATTCACGGAGGGAGCAGCTTGCTTGATGCTATGGTCATGCAAACCGCCGCGTGCCGTGAAGTCTTTAACAAACAGTCCTGCTACGATCCACTGAACGGCCACCAGATGTTGTCCTCGAGGTTGCAACAGCCTCATCTGCATGTGTGCTGAGCCAGTTAGGATGGGAGGGAATTCCAGAGAACCAGTTGGGATTTTCCCCAGTCTCTCACGCGGCCAGGCCCCTCTTCTCTCCGAGGACCTGGATCGTGTCTCTCCCTCTCTCTCTCTCCAAGGGTAGACCAGACTAAACCAGGCGGAGAGGGAAATCAGATACGTCACACACACACACCCTCACACACAGGTAGTCTCTCCCACAAGGTACCCTGATGACCAGATACGCTCCCCAGAGACGAGTTGCTTTGAAAACAAAGAGATAGCGATACTCTAGCTAGCTCTTCAGGGTCTGGAGTAAGGAACAACTGAGGGCCACTTATTTGTGATTCTACCAAATTCCCTGGCGACCATACCAAGCTTTTTTGGTCCAAGGGAGAAAGACGCCAGAACCCCCGATCTGCGTGAAATGGAAAGACTTCTCTATGGCATGGAAGAAGCTCTGGAAGCCAAGGGATGTGTGACCGAGCCAGATAGATCGGAGGGAGGGAGAGAGAGAGGATGGTGGCACTGCTGGACCAAAGTCTTTTTTTATCAAGGGGTTAACTTTTTATTTTTCAGGCGTGTGTCCGTCCCTTGAGAGAGGCTGGATCTTGCTACATCCAGCCGCATGTCTTGAACCAGGATGAATGGGATGGGAGATCCGCATTAGTGAGAAGCACGGGAAGTACGTGGGACACAGCCTGTTCCGATCCCCGCGAGAGGAGGGAACGCAGCCCACACGCGCGCCTTGCTATTGACACCAGGAGTTCCATTCTCGCGGGCCCCGATTGACGACGTTCACATTGTTCCGTTCGCCTGTCCCGCGTGAACCGAGGGGAGAGAAACAAAAAGGAAAGTCATGCTGGGCTGGGGGCTGGATCTGCCAAACTAGTCCAAGCCTGAAATAGAAAAGTCCAGAAAAAGCTTTCCCGCATGCACAAACCAAGCTTGTGCGCTTGTCACTTCCCCCTTGCATGACCCCATCCAGCTCTTTATCTCTCCCTCCCTCTCACACACACACACACACGCACCACCTTGGCGGCGACCTTGGAGTCCCGGCTTGGCCGAGGCGCGGACACCGGAGATGGCCTGCCCACGGAAGAACAGACAGCGAGAGAGAAAGAGAAAGAGAGGAGAGAGAGAGAGAGAGAGAGGAAGAAACGGCCAGAGCTGACGATCAGAAGAAAAGAAACGAGAGACTCGCGGGTTCGAAACTCCTAGATAAGCCGGGATCAGTCCACCGCTATCGCCGACATGTTCTTTATCCCATTCCCGCGAGTGGTTCTAGAAGATCAGACTAGCCGGGACTTACCTCAATGGACAACAATAACAAAAAAAGGAAGCACGGCACACCACGGGCAAACTGTCATTGATGCAGGCTTTTTCCGTAGGGAGGGGCAGAGGGGGGAAAAGACACTTGGACTTCACACACACACACAGACAAACCACACCACGTTCCGACTGACGCACGTGCACGCACCTTTTTCTCTTTCGGTTGGTCGTGGCTAAACATGTATGCCAAAAAATGGCCAGCGTGAATGAATAACCCGCTGTCATATTCCCCCCATTTTGCCCCAGCCGCACGCTGAAGTCCGGATCTTCTCTCGTGAGGCTGCGTCGGAGTGGGCTTAACCCTAGACCCTCACCCACTTTCCCCTCTGCGCCGTGAGAGCTGAGCCCGGCACCAACACTGGTATCAGGAACTTTGATGTGTGCAACACCTATTTTGTATCCGGTATGTGCTTATTTCGTTGTTTAGTTAATTGCTCAACTACTGGCATGTTCTTTTCGCCTCTACTGCTGTTTATAGCTCTCAAGACAATAAAATGGGTTGAAATCTGCAGACCCAGCTGAAGTGACCAAAAAAGAGCAGCATCCATGTGTATTTTAGTGGCCCCAACCATCCAATACAGAACACTGTGACGTCCCGGACCAGTTGTGCCGTCTGGCTACAGTTAAATCCAGGATGTGATGTTGCTGTTTCCAACAGAGTTGGGCATCTAGAGTGAGATACTGGAGTCGTAGTGCCAGAGTATCTGCTGTGTGGCACAGCCCATGATACCGTGGAGGGCGCGAGAACGAAAGAGAGAGAGAGAGAGACACGATCGCTGCTCCTGGCGGATATAATGAATGTGGTTGAGGCACGCACCCAACCTGGGTGTCCGTCCTGCTTCATTGAGTAAAGTGGGAAAATTTGGTCGGGTTGTCCAAAGGACTTCTGGCGTCACACTGGACACTCAAGCATTATTATGTAGCTGCTATACAACGGGGCTGACTCTTCCACATCTGCGCTGGGGGAGGGTGCGATGTGTCCTCCTTCCCGATCGCCTCTATCTCCTTTTCCTATTTCGTTCTTCTATCGCTTATGATCGGGATCCATCCCGGCTGGAGATGCAACTGGTGATAGAGTCTCCCAGGACCGACGACAGATTTTGAGAGCCCAGAACGCGAGAGAGAAAGAATACAGAGCCACACATTCCACAAGTTCCCCATTCACACGCACTCTCACCCACACCAAATTCCCAGTATTCTGCGGTTGAACCTTGGTCTGGCTGTCTGTCGCTCGTCTGATTCAGCGCCGCCTCGCCCCCCCAGGCTGTCCAATCAATCAGGCACTCGGCACTCTCAGCAGTCGAGGGGCGGCTGCACTTATGTAATGGGGGGAGTCATACCGCGCAGACCTATATCGCAGACTTGCAGTAGTGCCAGTATTAGCTGTAGTGTGCCCGTATTTCCTGTAGTGGTCGCATTACAGCAGCCAGGAACGCTGCTACTTGTACCTGCATACTGGCGTCCAGGCCTTTTAGGTACCTGAGAGAGGAGAGGGCTGCTGGCTTCCAGATGTTCTCAGTCAGCCTGAGGGTGCTGCTGTAAGCCCCGAACATCCCCTTTTACCACTATATTTCGCCTGTGCCGGAAGATTTCGCTCTCAATTTCGCGTCTCCCTTTCTCTCTCACAGTCTCTTGATCTCTGGCTTTCTCCTTCGTTCTTCCTCTTTGTATTCCCCAGCCGCACTTTCCTCCAGTTCAACTTATGCACATACACGGTCTTGCCCTTTATTTGGTCGGCCACTTCCTTCCTGTTGACTTCGTTTGTCTTGCTCTCCGACCTCGCCCCCAATTTCTCTCACTCACGCTCTCTCTCGCTTGTTGTAATTTCGTCGAACTGTCTATTTTCTTCTTCTTCTTCTTCTTCCTATATACTCTTGACCTCTTTACTTCTTAACTTCACCCTTTTGTCTTCTTCTTTTTTTTTCTTCCTCATCCCTCGTTTTCCCTCGACTTTCTTCGCCTTGTGCACACCTTTTTTTCTTCTTTTCTTCTGTACCGCCCAAAAATCGCCCGCGAACAAAATCCAGCTGATCTGCCTGCGTCCAGTGATCTACAATCATTCCCCAATTGCGTTACCCGGTTCGCTTTCTTTGCGTGTTCCTTTTTGGTTACGTCGCTGTCTGACCGATTTCAAAACCTCGACATCCGCCCAAAAACCCCAACAACTACCGCCATCGCCAGATTTCAGAGCCTCTTCATACGCATATTTCGTTCACTGTCCATACTGCGATTTGCCGGTCCCTCACGCGTCTCCTGTCGTTCCAACTCCCCCCTCGTGATTTCTCCTGCCGCCACCCTGGGCTCCTGAGGGTGCTTGTCTCACAACCTCGACATTGATCCGTCTGGAGTGAACTCCGAGCCTCTGTCGCGTCTGGGCTCCGTTGCTTTTGTCGCTTCAGCCATATTCGCCGCCGTTCTCGACCTCAATACCCCTCCTCCTATTTTTCTCGGCCACGGTCTCTCCTTCCTCGTTTCTCCTCCTCGCCCTCCTTGCCTCTATCTTTC
Source organism: Knoxdaviesia capensis (assembly GCA_001510575.1). Lineage (NCBI taxonomy): Eukaryota > Fungi > Ascomycota > Sordariomycetes > Microascales > Gondwanamycetaceae > Knoxdaviesia > Knoxdaviesia capensis. Next base: position 388,944 of record LNGK01000005.1, read on the forward strand.
GCGACTCACTCGCTTGTTGTCCGTCCGGCTCAGTATCGCACCATTCACTGCGTGTTTCCCTTGTTCTGTTCGTGATTGTCGGTACTCCGTTTCCGTGCTCGGCCAAGATTCCATCCGATCCTTTTTCACCCCCAACATCACCTCCGCGATTTCCAACTCCGCGAGTCTTCCAGACTGCGTCGATCGGGCAGTTTCCAACCGTCTCCGGAGATCCGTCTATACTGCGTATTTCTTCTCCTCGACCGTAAACCCATCTGCTCGATCCTGGTATTGCGCTTCAACCACCGCCTCTCACCCATTGCAAGAAAAACTAAGGTTGGTATCCCCACCCTTAACATTTGACCCATATCATATTTTTCTTGCATACAAACCAACCCGTGTGGTTCTTTGTCTACTACACATATCCAGCTATACATCTCTAGAGAGGTGCAGATTAGTCTTTTGCTTTTCACATAAGAAGCCTGAAGCAAGATGTATATTCTAGCACTTTAGTAATATCCAAGTGGGTGGCTTGAACTGCCTTTGAACTGCCTCCTACACTATATCCGATCTGATCCCTCTCCCATCTTCTCTCTCTGGCTATGTTTCCCGGTTTTCCAGGCACTCAATGCAACATGCCCTCTATAGTGTCTTAGCTTCTGGACCTATACTCTCCTCTGCTGATCCTCCTCAGACACTCTTCATTGTTCATCGCCTCTTTTTAACTCGGGAAGTTTCCGGGTACCTACCCTTGCTGGTGGGCTTGTCTCCCTTCCCTTCTTAACTCATCCATTCTGGGTAAACCCACTTGGCCATGTTCCATGGCATCCTTGTCCAAAGCCCAATTCTGACCCTGGCCCCATCTTTTCACATCATTACATTTGCCTGTACCTAATCTTCCCATCTGTCTCGCTGTCTGGTTGTGAGATTGGTGTGCACTTTTTCTTCCCCTAAATCACCTGGCATCTTGCTGAATAGTTTCTTGCTTGTGCAATCTGCTTCTCGCTTTCCTGTTATTTTTCTTCTCACTCTATCTTTTCCTCCTGTACACTTTTTTTCTCATTCCAATTATCGCTGTTTTTCCCCCATCTAAGCTGCTTAATTGATTTTATTTCTCTCTCCTTTTTCTTAACACTGGATTTCACTTTTTTTTTCTGGGTCTTTCTTTCCACTAACCTCTCCTAATCCAGCTCTCTCCTCCTCCTCTGTCTTAGGTTTATTTTTCTCCTTCTTCCTCCCTCCCTCGATCTGTTCTCTGTCCGTGTCAAGCGCTCCCTGTTCTCTGCTCTCTGCCCGGCAGTCGACCCCCTTTCGAGCCCTCTGAATGGACAGTCGGTCAACAACTGCAGAATCCCAGCACTCCTACTCGATCACTCCTTGGCCAAATTCTCCCGCCGTGTCAACACCTGCACCAGTAGTCGGTAACCCCGTTTCGCAGTCCGTGTCCCCGGCCGCCGCCAACATTGCCTCCAATTTGGCTTTCTTCATTCCCCAGCAGACCCAGTCTCACTACCGGGATCAACTGATAACCCTCAGCCAACTCTTCTCTCCCGGAAGAGGAGGCGGTGTCCCCCAACCGCACTCCTCTCTTCCCCACCCCAACGGAACCACTCCGGCACGGTCCCCCTCCTCGCACACTCCGTCTCGTCCGAGGTCTGTCTCCAAGACCTCCGTCAAAGACAAAGACCACCCTGTAGGCAAGGGCAACCAGGGCGGCCATGGGAGCCGACCAAACCATTCTCAACCAGATAAAGGCCATCGTGCTGCTAGAGAGTCAACCTCCGTTAAGATGACCAACAAATCCAACCTCGACACTATGCATCACCCCTTGCACCCACGGCGGTCTCCGTCTGTGCAAGCCCAAAATCAACAGCAGCAGTCGAGTTCGGTCCCGTCCACTCCTCACCAGCATGCCCGAAACTACTCGTTCGAGTCTCGCGACCCTTCTCCTACCACCACGAATAACCACTCTCCACGCTCCGCATACTCAGAAACGACACCATCCCTCCCGTCTCTAAGACCTCTACCGGCAAAGTACTCCAGTTGCCAATACGAAACCTCCCAACTACATTCGCGTCGACGAATACCATACAGCCTAGGCAACGATCCGTTGGAAAAGACTGATTTGTCTACGCTGAAATCGAATTTGTCCGAAGATGAGGAGCGGCAATTATCGACTGATATGCGAGAACTGTACGATCGATTACTTCCCACTCAAGATGTGGAGGAGAAGCGACTGAGACTGGTTGAGAAGCTGGAAGGCATTTTCAATGACCAGTGGCCGGGCCACGACATCAAGGTTCACCTTTTCGGATCCTCGGGGAATCTGCTGTGCTCGGACGACTCAGATGGTATGTGGTGAACCGTTCTATTCCGTTTTCCTTTCGCTCAAGCCCTAAGTCCCGAATTCACCGTCTCTCCGCAAGGGGGTTGATCAAACTCCTAAGTTCATCTGTCTTGAGTCTGACAGACCTTAAGCTACGGAACTAACACATCTCTTCTCCGAATATAGTTGACATATGTATCACCACTCCCTGGAAAGAACTGGAAGGCGTGTGCATAATAGCCGACCTCCTCGCAAAAAGTAAGAAATACAAAACATGTCTCTTTCCTTCTGAATTTGCATCTAAGCCTACCTTTCAGCGCCAAATTCTAACATCCTTTTCGTTGTCTTGTTTAGGAGGTATGGAGAAGGTAGTGTGCATATCGGCCGCGAAGGTCCCGATCGTCAAGATCTGGGATCCCGAACTCGAGCTTGCTTGCGATATGAACGTCAACAACACGCTTGCCCTCGACAACACCCGCATGGTTCGCACTTATGTGCAGATCGACGACCGTGTTCGACCGTTGGCAATGATAATCAAGTACTGGACCCGGAAACGGATTATCAATGATGCTGGTAAGCCACATTTGGTTCTGCTCTCGCTGGCGTGCGATTTAAACACCCCGAAACCCTAACATTTTGCCTTCTTCTCACTAGCATTCGGTGGAACGTTGAGTTCGTACACGTGGATATGCCTCATAATCGCCTTCCTCCAGCTTCGAGATCCGCCGGTTTTGCCCTCTCTGCATGATCGCCAACACCCCCGACTGAAGAAACAAAGCGGAACCGAAAGCGCTTTCGCTGACGATGTTGAGAAACTACAAGGCTGGGGGAACAAGAATAAAGCCTCGATTGGCGAGCTCTTGTTCCAGTTCTTTCGATTTTACGCCCACGAGTTTGACTACGGCCGGCACGTCTTGTCGGTCCGGATGGGAAAACTGCTGACCAAGAAAGACAAGAATTGGCACCGGGCCATCAACAATCAACTCTGTGTCGAAGAGCCTTTCAACATCTCTCGAAACCTCGGCAACACCGCCGACGAATTTTCCTTCCGTGGACTTCATATCGAACTGCGTCGTGCATTCGACCTCGTTTCACAGGGAAAGCTTCACGAGTGCTGTGAAGAGTATGTCTTCCCGAAGGAAGAGGAGCGTTCGACGTTTACGCGACCGACCGCACGGCCGGTGATTGTGCGGAGCTCGAGCCAAAATCATGCTGGCCGTGGTGGTGGCCGCGGGGGATTCAATCGTGGAGGCCGTCATTCGAATAACTACCGGAATGGCAATTCTAACCGGAGAGCCTCGTCTGGTGTTGCCTTCGATCAGCAGCAACAGCAGCAGCAACAGCAGCAGCAACAGCAGCAACAGCAGCAACAACACTCACAATCTGGGGCACCTCCTAACGTGTTTGGAACGCCGGTGGGAATGATCTCGCCAGAGATGGCCTGGTACTCTTCTGTTCCCCAACTGCATCAGGACCTTCTCACTGTTCTTACCCAGGACTCGATCAGATTACAGCAGATGTATGGACACGGCGCCATGTACATCCCTCAAGCACTGCAGGCTCAGCAGCAACAGTCTCAGCAGCAGCAGCCTTCATCCGCAACATCCTCGTCTGGCCAAGCCCAGGGGCATCTCGACCGATCAAGGACTAACTCGATTGATAATTCGCCAATGACGGCCCCGATTCGACCGGATATGTACCAACTCGTTGCGGTGCCTTTCCAAGGCGGTGGCACTCACATGTTCTACGCACCACAACAGGCCTTTGCCACATATCCTTCTTCGCCATCCACAATGAATGGGGCATCCTCGGATGTGAGACGAGGGATGCATCGCTCGAATACCGTGGTAGATCCTGGAGCATCGACATCAGCTGGAAGCTCGCATAGATCGCAGTCCCAACCTGCCTCAAGATCCATTGCCACATCGCAGTCGCAGCCTCAAACTGCCAACGGCTATATGTTAGGCTCTCCTGCATCGTCGTACGTGCCAGGTGTGCCGACGTTCTATCAGCGTACCACAAATGGCCACCCGATCCCGAGCTTCATCCCGGACGATTCCGAGTACGAAGACGCTTCAGCCACCAAGGCGACGACTCTATCTCCGGCCTCGGAAGATGCGAGCTACGCTGCAAAGGAGAAGCAATCTTCCGGAGCGAAGGGACTGGCGCCGCCCGCTCTTCCAGTAGCGACAACAACATCAAATGCGCAAGTTCTGGCCACTGGGTCCTCAGAGGATGCTGGCGCCACATCTGGGGATGCGACCCAGCCGACAACGCGCCGGCGGAGACTTTCCACCGAAGGCCCCCAGACGATTCTCGATCGGCGAATGCGCCGTGCCTCCTCTCGTTCACCTTCCCCTCTTGGACACGCGCGTGCCCACTCGACAGGCAACACATCAGCCATTGTCAACGGATCCACGCCGCAAGGGATCGGCCGAAGCCTTCCACGCTCCCCTCTGATTGTGAATGGATCTTCACTGAAAACCAGCACGACCCCTTCCCAGCGCGACGCTCCGATCGTTGACGGAAGCATCAAATTCGATTCAGGCACGGCTGATTCCGACCTAGCCAGTGGGTCGTCCCTGGGTGCGAGCGCCATGGCGCCTTCGGGGCTTGGCATCAGAAATAACACTGCCCCAGTTGTGTCGCCATTTGTGCCTCTTCCTATGCGTCCCGTTACATCTGCTGATGGCGGAGCGCGGCAGCTGGCCGATGCACCTCCAATCGTGAATGGAACTCATGCTGTTCCCACGCCGATACCATTTGCACAGCCGGTGCCCATGATGAGCCAGGGATACTTTCCTCCCCATCCTCAATTCACTCCGCCCATGGACTACTCGGCCAATGCTGGAGTTTCTCCTAGCTCACGCCAACGGGGGATGATGCGACCCGGAGCCCAGAATGGAATAGCTCCTCTTGACTTGGCGATAGGTGGCCCTCACAACAGTGGTGTGAATGAGTATCAGCATCTGTCTCCGGTGTACGAGGGCCAGACTCCGTCACCCAAGGCGGCGCGGAAGTCTGAGACGCCCACAAAGACTGAGAAGTCGCACAACCACCTGCCCCGTACGCGTGAGAGAGATGCTACAGTCACGCCGATGACGCCACTGCCAGCCAGCCCTGAGGATATTACGCCAACACCGAAGGGACAGTCTCGGCAAGGTGATGGCCACGGTGTGAATACCAATAGCTCTAACGGGAAAAATCCCGGTGGACATGGAGGTGGCGGGCAGCAGCAGCATGGTGCAAAAGCGGCCAAGAGGAATTCGATGCAGAACCGATCATTGACGTCGCCCAATCTAGCTTCTGATTTGGCTCGGATGCAGCTGGATACGAACGTCCATGGGATCAACGACACGCCAGCATCCGCTACGACACCCGCATCAACGGGACGACCCGTAGCGGAGCGAAACGGTCCTGCTTCCCACAACCATGCAGCGGGCACCGAGGGCGGTGAGTGGCAAAAGGCGACATCGTCGAAGCATCGCAAGAAGGGTGGCCAGGGCGCAAAGGCCCAGGCGAACGGCACGGCCAACCACGCAGAACAGACTCCGCGGGTCGAATCGGACAGAAAGGGTGGCTGAGTGAGTGATTGCTAGCACAACACGAGTGGAAATGCACATGCACAGCGCAACTTGCTTGGCACAGGTCGGCATTTGATGTTGCGAAGCATCGACAGCATGTCTCGGAACCCGACATTCCATTTTGGTGAAGGATCTCCCACGTGGGGGCGGCATGAGGACTGTTGACGGGGGTTGGGGGTGTTGACATGGATCACCGCTCTGTTGAACTCTGGACTTTCAAGTTTCTTCAGCTGTCTCAACCTTGTCACCCTTTTCCGCTCCTCTTCCCCACATTCACTCACCTCCGAACATGATTTTATTTGGAGATGGTGATTCGGCTTGTTATGAAGACAAGACAGGGCTAAGGCTCCGGATCGTGGACCGAACCCCCACTTTCTCCTTTTGTTCTGGACGACCCGAGACATTGGCTTTCCTAGGCTCGCTTTACCGAACCCACACACCGCTCTGCGACCATGAACGCCTTTCGCCCATTCAGCCGTGTAATGCGACTCGTTGCCGGCTCGACGAACTGTTGTCAGTCCACAAATCGGAGACATTCGACCGACCTCCTCTTGCGATTGTCCGTACCCGGGCAGTGAAGACCCGGCCGGAGTCGGCGTTTCCACTTTCTTCACACTTTCTTTTTGTCTAATGTTTTCTCGTTTCTTTTTCTTCTCGTTTATTTTTCCGCGATGCATGGCGAATGATCTCTGGTTTTATGGTGGATGTGTGACGATCCACTATCAGGTCTATGGAACGGATTTTCGTAACCAAAAAAAATTGAGTGTGCTTTTTTTTGTTCTCTCATGTGTTAGACCCCCCCCTCAAATGGAGCAAAACGGTTGAGCAATTAGGATTCTGGGCATGGTTTCGTTTTCATTCGGACGCTTCTTTTTTATATCTTAGCCCCTTCATTAACTGTGTTTTATTGACGTTTGGTTCATCGATTTGGTTTTTTTTCATCTTGCATGCTGGGAATAGCAACGAGCCTTAGCAATTCACGCAGTCCTTTTTTTTTTTTGTTTTTTTTTTTTGTTTTTTTTTGCTACTTTACTTTCAAAGACGCACTGCACGCACATATATGGGAAAAGGAAGATAAATACCAAAGCATTTTGCATGTACACTGATGAGTTGAGAAGGTGTTGAAGCGGACAGATATCATTGCAGACAGACATGTGGTTGTGATAGTTGTGTGTATTAGGGTTAACCCCTGGTTGGCTCCCCAGCCTGAAACTCATCGTGCGCCACAACCAGAGAGTTCTCCCCTACCCACTCGCCACAATTTTGGCCACTTCACCGCTGCCTGGGATTTTGGGTTGTGGCTGGGGCATGATGCCTGGATTTTGGAAGGGTGATTATGCTTCTGTTTCCTTCTTTGCATTTCCCGTTATGAAGGTTGAGTATTGTCCAACTTGATTGATTCGGTGGTCTGCCATACATATTCAACGAGCTTTCTTGTTCTCTCTCGCTATTTGCCTCAAGTTTCCTGTCTTTGAACTGGACTGACGAACAGAGACGCTGTGTATGGCGGCCTCAGTGGTGGAGTGTCGGTGTATCGCGATACGAGTCTCTGAAATCCGTTCTACGTGACTCGAGATAAGAATCGGAGATTGCCACGTTGGGACTGTTGCGGGACGTGTACGGGAGATACGATCGGCGCAAACGGGTCGTACGTGTCTTTTCTGCGCCTCACACCAAGACCGATTCACCGATTCTGAACCCACGCCCGATTCCAGGCGACGGGCCTTCGAGAAGTGGGTTTTCTTCGGTGGTGGAGAACACGTCCAGGCTTACAGAAAAGCCGACACTTGGTGTTTCCCTATCAGGCAGGTGGACGATCGATTAGGCGGGTGAAGGAGTCCCGATTGGACTTTTGCACCGAGGCTCCTGAAGGTTCCGGGGGCTGGCTGCCTTTTTGGACCCGGAAATCCGGGCGGGAACCCCACCTTCGGACGGCCAGTCCGACTGCCGAATTTCCCGGCTCCACGGTCTTTCGTCCGTGCTATCACTACAGTTTCTGGCCATGGATGACCTGGCCAGCGACATCGAAACGGCCGGGCCGCGCACCGGCGGCAAGAAATCCAGCCTCCCGGCCCACAAGCGACTACAACGGTTTGCTCAGCACGTGCGGCAAACTACCGACGACGATGCCGCACTAGTCGCCTTCACCGCGCGCCAAACCCGCGCGGCCGAGCTGTGTGTGCGCGTGGCCGAGCAGGCGGCAGCCCTCGTCGCCCGGGAAGAAGTGGCCAAACACCGACGCCGGCTGCGGTGGCGGGGCATGCGGCGCCAGGGCCAAGGGGCAGGTTCCAGTGCCTACGATGGCGGGCTGGAGCAGCCGCTCGACCCGGCTGCGGCCATGATCGCCACGGAGATGGTGCAGGCGCTGCGGGACTGGAGCGAGACGCTGGCGGCGCTCGCGGGGCGGTTGCGCAAGGCGGCGTCTGCCATGTGGTCGGGTGGCCGGTTGTTGACGACGGAGAAGATGAGGGCGGCGGCGATGGAGAGTATGGAGCGCATGGGGATGGATAAAGATCTGGTAGGTTTCAGTGTGTCTCACTACTCTGTAGTGGATTGATATGGGCGGTTCTAACTCTGTGAGTTTTCTAGATTGCTACGTTCCAGTCTCGGCTGGAAGGATACGACGCCGTGCGCCGCGAGACAGCCGACGTGAAACGGCTCATCCAAAACACCGAGGCGGGCATAGCACCCGGCCGTGAAATCCGCGAGGTGGAGATCTCGGCACAGGGCGACGCTGTGCTCGAGTTCCCCAACCTGACACTGGCGCCGCGGTCCACCAGCGGCCGCAACGGCTACGACTCGGTCGACGAGGACGGCGCGGGGTCCGCCAATGACTACGACGACGACTTTGACTATGACGAGGACAACGACGCCGGTGACGGGGAGACGTACGAGGCGGCTGCGGCACGGCGGCAGAAGCACCTGGCGGATGCCGGCAGTTCGTGGTCCGGCCCGGGGTATAACCGGTACGACCGGCGCGCGGCGTACGACGTCGATCGCCGGCCGGTCGTGCTCCCCGTGCTGCGGTTCCGCGTGTCGTCGCAGATGCTGGCGCAGACGTCGCCGTTCTTTGCGCGTGTGTTTGCTAGTGCTTCGGCGTCGCGGTCCCACGCGCGGAGTCGAAGAGGTGGGGCGGTTAGTGGCGGTAAAGCGGCAGCCGGGGCCGAGAGCGCGGCCGACGAGGACGGGGATGCCGGGATCTCGGATGTGGATTCTGAAGCGTCCTCGGAACTGTCGTCGTGTGGGTCGTCGTCTTTGTCGGAGGTCTCCGCTGATGGATTGCGTCCTGGGGACTTTTCCGACGATACGGCGGGGGGGATAGACACCGACTACAGCCCGTTGTTCTCGGCCCAGCTCCAGGTCTCGCTTCCGCGGCGACGTCTACTCCAGGACGGATCCTCCGTTCTGTTCTATAGTCTTCCAGGGTCGGAGCGGAACCGCCGCGGCGCGGTCGAGATCCTCCTTCACGCTGCACACCACCACTTCAACCAGACAGGCACCAATATCGGCAACTCACGGTCCAAGCGCCGCGGCCGGCGGCGGAGGAAGCACCGCAGGCGCGGAGCCGACAGCGCCGACCTCCTCAGCGGGGATGACGAAGACGACGACGAGGCCGCCTTCGACCCGGACCCCGCAACCGACGACGAACCGGCAGTGCCGCGCGCCGTCTCCCTGGCGCAATTTGTCGCGGTTGCCGCGGCCGCCCTTCGGTTCCGGTGTACAGCACCCCTAGAACTGATGGTGGAACACGCCTGGCTCCCGCAGTGGCTGCACCGCGGAGCCGACCCGGTGCCGCGCGGGCTCGTGCTGGTCAGCTACGCGTTTGGCGCGCGGCGGCTATTCACGCGCATGACCAAGAGCGCGGTGCTGAACGCAACCTCGGCGGCGGAGCTTGCGCGCGCGCCGTGGCCGCGACGCCTCCAACGCCGCGTGGCCGACCTGCGCGAGGCGAAGCTTGCGCAGATTGTCGCGTGCTGCCATGAGGCTGTGGCGGAGTTCGCGCGGCCGGTGGCGGGACCCAGACCCCTACCAGTGTCGGCGGCGCCCCGGCCCGGGCCACCTCCCGCCGTGTCATCGGCCGGCGGGTCGGGGCCGTCGCCGGGTAGTCGGACTCCGATTCGCCGCGGGCCGTCTACCTCGCATGCTGGGCGAGCTGCCGCTGTCGACGCGGCGCGGTTCTCGTCGTTCCGGTGGGGGTCGCTGAGTTCGCTCCCGGCGCAGCAGCTCGCGCAAACCCCGCCGGGACCTAGCTCTTCCTCGGCCGCGGGGTCGTCGGCTGCGGCTGTGGCATCTCCGGCCGCGTCGGCATCTACAGCGGTGCCGTCTGCGACACCGGCAACCACGACGGCGGCCTCACAGGCCCCGCAGCCGTTTTTCCAGTCGGCGACGCGGTGTCCGCGCGGCTCGCACATGTGCGATGCGTACCACCTTGGGTTCCTGATGAAAGTGCTCATGGAGGTGCGGCTGTCCCATTTGGTGCTGCAGGCGTCGGCAGCCGGCACTGCGGGGTCTGTGCAGGGCGCCATGGGTGTGCCAGCCGATATGAGCATTTCGCAGCTAGCCAATCTACTCAGCTCGGTGCCGGGGGCCGCCCCGCTGGGGATCCCGGGGCACGATGTGACTGGGTCGTCGGGGTCGGCCATCACGGTCAATGGGCGGGGGGCCATCAGCGGCGTGTGTGATCCGATGCCGACGCTCCGGTCGACGGTCATCGATGTGCTGAACAGTGTCCCCGGACTGACGCTCTACGAGGCCAGCGGCACACGGCACGGCTGGGCTCTCTCAAACCACCGGTCAAACGAAGCCCAGCGTCTTCTGGAGGTCGGACCCCGACGGCCCGTGGGGCCCGGCGCCAACGGCACACCACGCACCGGCCAGCTGCGTCTGTCCGCATCGACGCTCCCCGAGTCCCTGCAGCGCACGCGCGCCATTGCGATGGCCAAGCGCCTTGCCGCCGCGTCGGCCGCCGCGAAGACCTTCGATCTCCCGAAGGACATCATCCTGCGCGTGTTCTGCCAGCTGACCTCAACAGCGGACATCAGCGCCGCGGCGTGTGTGTCGCGCGCGTGGAACGCCGTGTTCCGTGCGCATGAGGCGCTGATCCTGTTCCACAGCCTCAAGCGGCAGCGCAAATCCAAGGCTGCGCAGCGGTACCTGGACGCCGATGCGCGGGGCACGCTGCCTGCGCCCGGCGTCAAGTCGGCCGACGCGGGGAGTACGAGCGGCGCGACTGCTTCTGCGGGGACGCCGGCTGTGGCGCAGCAGCGCAGGCGGACCGCGCCGGCCGCGCACTCGGCGCTGGCGGCGGCGATTGCGTCGCGGGTGCGCGCGAGTGCGGCGCCGGCGGTCGGGTGGCGGCGGGCGCAGCAGATCAAAGTCATACGGCAGGGCGGAGGGCCCCTCTCCGACGACGAGTTCGATGACGACGAGGAGGACGGCGAGGATATCTACGCTACAGCTGTGGCCGGCCGGCAACACCAGCAGCGGCAGGAGCAGCAGCAGCGGGTCAGGAGTCCAGCCAGCACGGGCCCCCCGGCTTACTCAAACGGCCCGCTGCCCCCTCCGCCGCCGCAAGCCGCCCAGGCCCAGCAGGGTGCGGACGCGCCGGGGGCGACCGGCCCGTACGACGACGCGAAGTACCTGGCCGACGACCTGTTTTTCTCGGCCAAGATGCTCGCGGTGATCGGGGAGAAGACGGTCCGGGGCGATCGGGATGTGTTGGTGGGCCTGCCGGGGGTGCAGAGGGTTGATAACGGCGGGCGGAGTGTGTAGCCGTCCGGTATGTGGCTCGATTTATGATTTTGATGGGTTGCAAGCAGTCTTTGGTGTTCTGTTTCTTCTTTGGTTTGTTCTTATGGTGGTTCTCATGTTTATGCACGCTCATGTCATGTACGGGTTCTCTTGGTTTGGCGGCCTGTTGATTTCTGTATGGATCTGTGATAATGATATGCACTTTGGTTTTCTTCCTCCGTACGTGTTCATCTCCGGTCGGCAACTCTCCGCGGGCCTGTGCCCGTGCCCGGAACGTCCGTGTTCACCGCTCCGCAGAAACCTCGAGAACATTCCACTCCCAGCCTGCTGCATCCTGAGCCGTGCCCAGGCCTCTGACTTGGACGTGGCCTCGCCCCTTTTCTGACAGGCGAAGCGTGTCTCTGGTGATGATGCTACGTAGTAGTCAACTGGGCCGTGCCCGGCGGCGAGGACCTCCCCCCACGTCCTTGAATTACTTGTGTCGTTGCAGCCGAGGGTCGCACTTCGCACTTCGGCGTGCTGCGGCGCAAAGGGGGTAATGCTAACACCGGCTCCGAAGAAGCGACTCGTCCACTCGTGATTCGTAGAGCAGGTTTTTTTTGCGCGCGCTGACGACGTCTCACGCAGGCGAAAGTCAGAGCAGGCAGCAGACAAACAACGGCCAATGACCACTGCGTTACGCAGCCCCTTCCATGTCACTGTCTATCCTGGACGCACCCGATGTGCCCAGGGTGCGCGCGAAATGTGACATCTGCAAGTACTGGTACATGCAAGTACAGCAAAAGAGGCCGGAGTCGGCCCGCGCGTGACGCACTCCCTCGGTCCCGTCCACCCGTCGCCGGCGGAGAACCGGGGCAACTGGCAACCCCGGACCGGCGTGGCTTGGTGTGTGCGGTGGCGCCGGCAGGCGTTGGAAACCATGGTCTGCACTTGTTCGCTCGGGTTGGTCTCTTGTGTCATCGTGCACGCGCGCAGTGAGGTCGCCGCTCTCGAAATCAGCATCTTCCAGGGACGTGGGACGTCCTGAAGCCAAAAAAAAAAAAAGCTGCCAATTACGTCGGCGGGCCGCTGGCCTCGGTCGGCGCAAACTCGGGGCCGGCCGCGAAAGATCAAGTTAGGGTTTTAGGGTTCTAGCCCGGACATACCGGGCTCGCAGCCACGCTCTACGGACAAGCCGCGCAAAATCTAACGTTAAACGCACGTCCTGGATCTAGTGATTCCGAGGAAATAGAAGCTAAATTGGCTAGGTAGCTCACCATGTCATGGAAAAAGAAAATACCTGGCAGTGCTGTGAATCCCGAACCATGCCGATATAAGACGTGTGTATGTGTGGGATGGGGAGGTTTCGAGGGTTCGCCACGCTATGGCATTACGGAGGCGAAAGCCGCGGAGGGGACAAATACGCAAGCTCACAGTGGCACGGGTGGGTAAGAAAACGCAGGCTGCCAACATGATACAGGGAAAGAAAAAAACAGGCGAATGATGAAGGGAAATATGTCGTATACTTGAACGAGTGCGGACTCGGGAAACACAGGAAGAGCCAAAGTCGCAGCCACATTGCCGTCGTCGTCGCTGTTCCGCCGCGGTGGCACTGTGGAATGTTGCTGTGGCGCGCGCACGTTTGCCGGCCGAGAGCCCCGGGAACTGGACGGGGGGGTGAGGTTGCCGGGGGGGGGAACAAGCAACACGGTCCAGAGAGCAAAGAAATAAACAGAAAATCAGGGCTTGTACATCCCCCGAAAGGCTATTTCGGAATCTTGAGCCCCGTGGCCCTCCGCCGCTGGCTTCCGTCTGTTGTCCCGTGGTCATGTCCCCGGGAGGTCGGAGCCCCCCGGGGCCGGCGTGCCGAACGAAGGTCCGGACCCCGCACAGGAGTGCGAGTAATCGTGTACGACAAACCCGTTTCTAAATATTCGATTATCTTATCCTCCGCACCAGCCCAGACTCCGCGTGGCAAACATGTTTTTTTCTCCCTCCCTGTCTCACTCTGTCCCCCTCGCCCCTCCCCTTCGCTCCGCCGATACGGGGCCTGCAACACCAGCTCCGCGCGTTCCGGGCCCTGCCGGAGGGTTCCGCTCTGTACGAAGGACAACGACCAAAAGAGGGGGACTCTCATGACTTCACCGCCCGCAAGGTCACCTTACCTCCCCCCCCCCCATGAGCCCTTCGCATTGCCCGCAATTCTCCGGGCGCATGCCATCGCAGTGCTGATTGGAAGCCAGCGTGGGAATGGAGGCTTGAAGCTGGGTTCGCCTTTTTCGCCTTCGCTCTCGAGCTTGCATATTGCATTAGGGTTCCCCCCTCTCTGGACATTCGCCTCCCTCCCGGGCTGGAATCTTGCATCATTCCATTTCCATATTTTTTCTAAACCCAGCCCATTATCTTTTTCACGGATCGTTCGTTTAACCCTTGTCCTCGGGTAAACTTGGTGCTTGTCCCCGTTCTCCAAATCTATCGTCTTGCACGCCCCGGCCTCCTCCGTTTGCCAGCGCCCAAAGGACCGTACCTGATTCCTGGCCTTGGTCGGTCGCTAGAGACTAGTCGTTTCATACTAAAGAGCACGCAACTAGCAGGTCCCAGTATTGTTTCCATTATACATAACCTAGTTCCCCTGCACTCGTACATAGGGCGGTGGCCACTATTTGCAAGGAGAGGAACCTTGGGCTTCCCGGAACATTGCCGAGGGTTGTAATCATCTGAAAGTGTCCCTGGGAGGCAATTCCACCCAGCCGGCAAGGATGCCATTGGCAAATCTCGGCTTGATTATATTCTCTCAACAACTTTTCTCGGCAACTTTTGCAATCTCGTTACATTGTTCCCAGCGCTCCCGTGAGACACTCGGTGAGCATGCTGGTCGGAACTAGAGTTAGGGTGTACGGCTAGGGTTTGGAGCTTCACGGCCCCTGGATTCCCCGTTCTTCTACACCGGCTCCAAACACGGTTTCCGGCTGTCTGGATGGCAGCATCCTTCAGCAGGGACCAGGGCTACAGATGCTTGTCCGACCCAGAGCCACGTTTCGAGCGCGAGGATAAGCTTCCAACCACACACGCCCACGACACTACACCCTTATCTCGCCCACAACCCACGGCGCAGATTGTGTGTCCACGGGCTAGTAGTCTGTTGGTTCTTCCCATGTATCTCCTTTCGGCGACCTCACGGCAGGGACTCCGGGGGCATTCTGGAATTATTTCATGCACATGCCCCGGGTCTAGCTGGATGCAGAAAGCCCGTCTGCAACACGCCCCCCTCCATCCCGCTTCTCGATCCAGACCCATCAGCGATAGAGGGAACTGAACCGCTGCCAAGGGCCATGCACACAGAGTTGCAGCTGCCAATGTCGGGCCAGGGGGGGCGTCTGCAAAGCCAGAGGGGGGAGTGTGCAGAATGTGGTCTGGCAGATGTGCGGTCTCGATGTCTGGGTCGTCTGGGGAGGGCGTCCCGGACAGGCAAAGCCTGGTTTGAGACAACGGCGCTCGCTTGGTGGCTTGAGATATCGCGGCTGTTTCTGTATACCGGTGAAGCTCGCCACGGGCGACTGGAGCTGAGAACATGTTTGCTTGGCCCCGAGGAGATGCCGTGAGCCGGGGATCCTTCTGCTGGACCCTTATTGTCCGAGTGGGACATGATGACAAAAAGAAAAAAAGAAGTCCCCGGAGACCAGAGGCGAGGACGTCCCCTTCCTCTGCCAAGCTCGCACCCAGCTGTCTCCCGGGCCAGGCAGGCAGTCCTCGTAGTCACTTTTGTCTAGTCCGCGGACTTTGATACAGGCAGCCAACCTAGAGTCTCCCATGCACACACACACTCTCTCCGGTCCGTAGAATGCAGCCCGCGGCATATCCGGGGGCGAAAAGACACCCCAAGCTGAACCCCGCTTGGTGATATCTGATATCTCTTCCACCACCACCACGTCCACGACGATGCCCAACACGGGCACAGCACCATCAGACATGTGGTTCTCGCCGATCTCCAGAACTCCAAGAGCAACAAGCCCGGTGTCGTTTCGGGGCTGTGCAGGACCAACAGCAACGTTGGTTTTCAATCAATGCGAGGGGGTCCATGCAGGATGCAAAAGACAACAACAACAACAACAGCAGCAGAAAACCTGCACACCGGCTGCTCAGAAAGGGTGTACACCTCATCCAGTGGGAAACTACCCGCAGAAACGTGTGTCTAGACTGCTTCAGACCTGGCCCGCCTAGCGAGAGAGTGGCAAAGTGGTTTATCTGCATGGTTTGGGCCTCCGCTTGCCCGTAGGTGTGTCCTGTGGGTGGCTCGAAGGGGGGTTTGATATCTGATATGTGTTAGGGTTAGGGTTATGGCACCCACTTGCACGACTTACACGGGCGCTTTTTTGGTGGGGGGGTTAGGAGTATTTGGAATTGGTGAGGATGTGCAAGCATCTGCACAGTTTTGTATTTTCTCTCTTTTTAGAACATTTAAAATAGAGAGGGCAGAAATAGACTAGTCCTAGTTTGACGATGGCACATTCTCGCCCCAGTTTGCCTCACAGACCCTGGATCCCCTCTTTTTCTATCCTGCTAGTTGGCCTCGTTGGACATCCAAACTTGGCAGAAGTGAGAGCTTGGGTGTATTTGCCACTGATCAGGAAGCAACCTGCGAAATCATACGAAACAGAGCTTGAGGCTATTGAGCGAAGAGGGTGATTGACACATACAATCGGGGGTATCGCATCTCCGGAGACCCTGTTGGCTGACTTTCGCTAGACCAGCCATGAGAGTTTTGGAGATCATGACGGTTCCTAACCAGGTAGACAAAAATGATCATAAAAGGGATAGAGTTTCCAGCAGATCTCCGAGGTTCTCCGTTCGGAATGCGGGGAGAACCACGACAAGGCACCAGGAATGAGACCCGGGGGTGGATGCGTTGATCGCCGGCATGGCGTATGTGGCCGATTGAATCAGGATCACGAAGCAGGCAAAATAACTCGAAATACCATTATTCCCACCAGCGATCACGACGACGTCATCCCGGGCGACCACCTCGCATGTCCACGGGCAGCACGCAGTCCCCGGCCCTGGTCCCCTATCTCTACGGAGAGGTTCGGGGGAAGGGCAGGGTGGGTAGGGTGAAACCTGTCGGCTCGCTTACAGCGAGCTCAATCAATGATTACACATCCGGCGTCGATGTCTCCCCGGGGGGTCTGGACCTGCACGGGGACTGGTGTTCACTAATCCTCCATAATCACAATTTCCCCCGGGGGGACGCTTAGTTAGGCGGCCGAAGCGGGGACGTGTGGGTTGATGGGGAACGATTCCGTATTGGCACTTACATATGCCAGTGTGTGGTACGCGTATCTCTTGGCTGGCACTCCAACAAAATAGCACCAGACGGAAGATAAAGAAAAAAAGAAAAAAAAAGAAAGAAAGAAAGAAAAAGTCCAGAGTGACGTTGGTCAGTGTTGTCGCCACTAAGACGATCACACTAACCCTAGTATAGAGAATGCAACTATCGTGGGACCTTTTTGCCGCCGTGAATCACTTGAAGAAAACGTATGAATGACTTGCAAAGCCCGTGTCACCAACAGAAGAGGAGGATATATCAAGAAGAATCTCGGCTTTCAGCTATTAGTCCTCGAGATAGCTTGATCCTGCGATCTAGTCCCACTTGCAAGTATCTTTACAGGTAAGTATGTTTTATTTTATTTGTATTTTTATTTTTTACATGGCCGACAGTTCCTCCACCCTGGCTATGCCGCAGAAAAGACACTGTTTTCTCTCCCGCGTGTTGATGCAACACCAAACGAGGCCTCTTAGAGAACAATGTGCTTGACACGGGCTGCCTGGCCCTTGACCAGCAGGCCTCGCCCCGTAGATATTCGGTAGACGGAATCCTGATAGAAAATGCGTCCGTCTTCATCGTTAACAACTGCATAGGCCAGATATGAAATCTGTTTTTTTATCTCTCTCTTTATGCATCTCTAACCCAGGCTAACGATGAGGTCCATCTTTGCATGTGCTATATATACTAGCTCCCTACGCTGTTGTACCCAGCTTCAGCGACTAGATATCTCCCACGGCCGCATTCCCGGGGTGTGGCTTGCGACTGGAAATGAAGAACACCCCCGGTCTGAGTGTCGTATTTCCAAACATTCGATTACCGTTGAACGTGCATATCTAGCTCCAAGGACGAAACATGACTGGTTCTTCAGGGACGAAATATCCATAATCGGCAGCTCCTAGGCGGAACTGACAACACCGCTCGCCTCCTGCCTCTTGAGGGCCGATATACACACGATCTTCGATAGCCGGATGTTGGTGATTATCCTTGAAAAAACGGATAGAAAACTAATATCAGTAGTTAGCCTCCCTAGCGCTGCAAACCAGTCGTCAAGATACCATGACGCTATTGTTCGCCATGTTATGAGAGAGTCTCGGCCGGTTGTGAGACTCTCAACCTGACTGGGCTACAACTGCAGCTTCGTTACGGTGGTGGAGGGTCTTGAAACCACACCACTCCAGGCAGGTCGGGATTCTGCTGATGGCAGTAACCTACCTGAATGAAGTTCACCGTGATTTCGACGGTGGATGTGGGGAGCCATCTCAATGGGGCAACGCTAGGAAACCACCAGGAACATAAAAAATGATTATTTCTAACCCGTTCGTCAGCACCTAAAATACACAACATATGAAATCAATTCTGGCAAATGGCATTCTATGGACCGTGGGGATACACGCGTCTCCACTGAACTGCATTTGGGACTTGCGAAGTGGGGAGACGTGTCAACGACGTCATCATCCCCAGAAGTTTTCCAATCGGGAGCTGGAGAGCCTAGGCCGTGTGGGTTCCTTTATTCTCGATGGTGATTAATTCCTCACTTTTCGTGCTTAAATTACGACACGATGGCTTCAACCACCGTGGTGAGGCCTGTCAGCACACTCCCGCAATGACAAATCTGGTGGGAGCTTAAGCCGGGCTCGATACGTAGAATATCAGTGTGATATGGTCTACTCGCAGACCTGGACTCGCGGATGACAGGAGAAGCGGGCGTCATGGTGGTCAATGGGCCATCGTTATTCGTCGACTCGTATCGTCACCAGCCTCGGCTGCCAATCCGCCCCGTTTCCACGCCCGTATCGCTGTGGGCTCTCGTCCTGTATCTCCGCCCGCCCGCGATACCACTCTCTACATCCAGCTACGCACGTCGGTCACCCAACCCACTAAGGCGGCCGGAATTCCAAATCATCCAGAACAAGTCTTCACCCTAAACCAGCAACGACGTGCAGGCTGGGCGGGTGTGTGCAAGCCGAGCCTCATTGGCCCGCGCTTAGACGCTCTAACCAGCGCTGCTCCACCGCCCGTAGCCTCGGGACGGTTTTTGTATGGGGCTCTGCTTCTAGCAGCTTACGCCGTCCAGGGGAGGGGGGGACCAAGCAAAAATAATCCGACCTAGGCAGGGCTGAAAACGTAGTGGTACCAAACCAGTGATTTTCGAAATCTGGCAACCTAGCGAATGGGCTAGTTTGCTGCTTCACCGGCTGGCATCCTCGGCCGGCCGCCTGCACACACACACCCCCCCGGGGCTGGCTATCACCGCATTTTCGTCGCGTGAGAGGGCCCTTTTCCGGAATATCGCGGAGTGCAGGATACTGAAACCGGGATCTGGAGACACATACCACCGCTCAGCACAAAAGGGAGGCTCTGTTGCACCATCCCGTCGTTGCTTTGTTATGCAGCCTGGCGCTCAGCGGCTGTAAAACGCCGTGGGATCCTCGGCTCGGCGTTGAGACACCCACGGTTTTTTTTTCTCCGGCAGAACTACCAAACGAAGAGAGTAAGAATGCAGAATTTGTGGCGACCACACATAGACCACTACGCCACAATGCAAAATGTGAACATGCTCACTAAGCAGCAACGTAGTCAGTAGCTATATGCGATCCACTGCCGCAGAATTACCTTGAAGATGACCTCGATTCATCCCGAGCTTCCCGGTGACCGGCCTTGATTTCGCGGCAGGATGTTTTTTCTTCTTCCCTTTCCGTTTGTGGTGGTCGTGCAGAGCACAGCTTGGACACACTTGGTGTAGAGGGTTGGCGAGGAGGAACAAAACCTCCTTGGTTCGGTGTGTGCTGGGTGGGTGTCCCGCGTCTCCGGAGAAGGCGTCTGTATGCTTTATGTATCTCCGATGTGGACGTTTCTGTATTGGCTCTCGTCCTCCGGTATCGCTGAGGATCCCAAACGCGGCCGGAGGATATACAGGACGCAGAACACGGACACCTAGACAGCATAGTGTAGGGAGACAGGGCTCACCGGGAGACATACAGACCACAGCCCACAGCAGAGCATCGTCCACCCATCCGACCATTGATTAACCACTCTACCCGCGGCTCTGTGGCTCCCATAAGTACACCTGTACCTGAATCACCCATTCGATACTTCACCTGATCTATCTCTGGAAACGACTCACACACCAAAAAAACCCGGTACCCAAGGAGAGTAATATGGCCACGAACCCTTATTTCCAGAACATACACTGCGCCTACCGGATTCCGGCCGCGGTTAATTTAATGTTAATATTAGCGGCCCTCCCCCACCATGGCTCTCTTAATCTCCCGCCGGGTCTACCTACGTTGCCTTGCATATACAAACACACAGGGGGGCGCGTCCGATTTCTGTGGCACGTTACGCAACTTGTTCTTTTACCGCGTGTGGTCCACGAGGAAATACATCTCGCGTTCACGGATGCGCCGGCTTCTACCATGTGGTTCTCAGTCCGTCTCCAAATCTTCCCCCTTTTCCCACCACCTAAAAACACTCATCCCAGACACACACTTGTGTGTCTCTCTCTCGACCTTCCTTTTCCCATTCTCTCCTTGTCGTCAGAACCCCTCGCGTGTGTCTGCACGGCCAAAAACAAAATCCCCCCAAGGCTCGGCGTTCGTTCCGGCATCTTCCGCCCCAAACCACCGATAAGGCTGAAACCACTCACAGCCCAGCACCCACACCCACCCACACCCACCCACACACACACACACGCCCCAATAGAATAAGCTCCAGCTCGGCCTCCTCCTCTTTTCTCTGTGTGTTCCTGGGCCGTGTTCTACCGCGGTTGCTGCAAAGTGCTAACCACTGTTTGGTCTTCTGTTGTCGCTTGTCAGGTCATTGAGGCGTCACTGTCCCCCTCCCCCCCCTGGGCCCTCTTCGTTCCCCAGTGTTTTTTTTTTCTTCGTTCCGTCCTCGATTCGAGGTTCAAAAAACAGTTGCGAGGCTGTCTCGGATTTCTCCAGGAACCGCCATCACTCCTTGGCTGCTGGTCTATCATCTGGCCTTGGTCCGACGCTCTGTGATCTTCTGTCTCTTTCGCTTCCTCCATGCCACGTTATGCATGGTCCTTGCGCCGGCGTGTGCGTGAGGTGGGACCGCGTAACCCACAACCCTAACGCCGGCCCCACTGTCCTTAGGGTTATAATGGCCACTTACACGACATCTCTCCATCAGCCACACACACACACACACACACACGACTCACCTCGGCAACTTGCCAGTCTCCCTCTCGCTCTCTGTCCGGCCGTGACCTGTCGTTATCTGCACGCCTTGCTTGCCTTCTCGCATCCACCCAGCCACCGCCGCCCTCTCGTATCTCACACACGCCCGCTGCCGTACTGCCACTCCCCTACGCCCCCTCCCCCCCTAGAGATATCTTGCCTCTCCACGCTTAGTCCGCTCCACTGACCCCATCTCGGACACACTCACGGAGTCTTACTGAGAGGAACACCTTCCCGTTTTCTCTCTTTTTCCCACTGCATACAACTCTGCACGGCCCTATATCAGAAATGCCGCCTCGCCCAGTATTTGTCACCGGTATGGACCCGTCGTTTCTTTTAGCCAGCCAATGGCGCCGGCGTCCGGCGCCTCCCGGGAGACTAGACGACGGCCAGTAGGGATCCTACAACCTGTCAGTTCTCTGTCCTATACACAGGCCCCGGAGGAGCAGTACTCCGGGAAAGTTTTCGGTGCAGAGAGGGCCCTGACTATTTGCCCGCACCACTGCTCCCCCCTCCTGCCGGTCTTGGCGCTGGGCAAATGGTTTGAACCATGGCTGGCTGGTGCCCGGGGACCTGCTTTGAGAACGGCCGAAACAAACTGGCCGCTGCCACCGGTGGCAATCCGACCTCACCAGAGCGAAAACCGGAGGAAGAAGGAAATGAAAGAAACGCTCCTACCGACTTTAGAGATGGCTCCTGCGTATCTCACTGGCCGGCCAGATCTGCAGTGCCTGCTGGGGGGATAACATAGAAGAATCAAAAAGAAAGGGTCGGAGGATCGGTAAGTGGCGGAAGAGGGGCTTTTCAGGGGGTGTGGAGAGGGGGAGCGCCCTGTGAGATGTGCCCGATGGCCAAGGCGAGTTCTTCGGAATTTTGAGAAACAAATTTGCTTTTGGCTGGCTATCTGACATCGGCTCCTACTTTTGGTGTGGCTCTTATCTCTACGGGTGGGATGGAAGGGGGCGTGAAGAGACAGATGGGGATGGCATGGCCCCTCAGCCCATATTCTGCCTCAACAGGCTCGAAGTTCCTCGCGGACCAGGTCTTTCACCGCTATTGGCAGCCATCTCTTCTTTCTCCCCTCTAGCCCCTCCCCCACCCCCCGGCCGCTCTACCCGCGTTCCCGGTCTCCTGGAGCCCGCTGTTTGGTGTGTCCAGTGTGCTGTCCCCCTTCCCACCACCCCTTCCAAAGTCCACCAGGGCTCGGCCGCTGTATCCCCGGGGCGAGAGAGACAAGAAGAGGCAGAGGGACAACTCACCGCACCCACGACGAGGGACGCAGATGGGGCTGTATGCTACCCAACCTAACGTCCCTTCGCCCCCTCCTTTGAAAATGTCAACAAAACGAAGAAGTCATATATCCCCGCGTGGCACCGTTCAAAAGGGGGTGAGGGGTGGTTGTTGCGGCTCTTCGTCTATTTTGCTGCCCAACAAGCACCGCTCCGCTGGGCCTGCGTCTCTTCTCTCCATCACCACCCACAGCCTCTCGCGCCCTCTCTCTGGCCTTTCCGTCCGCTCCCTCTCGAGCATCCACGGTACTCGCCATCCATCACCCCCCCACCCCCTGCCGGCCGCAAGCAGCACCCAACCAGAATGCCACCGACAAAGCCAACTCTGGCCTGTGGTTATTTCCATCTCTCGGATGCTTTTTTTTCGTTCCGCCAGAGGCCAGATAACCCTGCGTGCTCCACACCCAGCGTTGCTGCTTCTTTTGCAGCCAGGAGCAAAAGCTCCGGTGGGTCGGTGTATTTTTGGGTAGGCGTGCGTGTCTGTGGTGCGTTTTGCGTTCTTTGATATATATATATCCATATATAAATGAATATATATATATATCCAGTCCCCCCCCTTCCTTGCGCCAGGCCCCTGGGCGGGCGGCGAGGTGCCCGGGCCTTCTGGTGCTTGGTGTGTATGGCCTGCCGTAAGGCTCAAGGGCCTGCTCCCGCTGGTGGAAGTGGCCAAAAGGCGGTAATAATATCGAAGACGACGATGGGCAAAGGATCCCAAGGGTCGTGGCTGTCCCTACAGGCCCCTTCCAGCGTTCGGGGGACGTTAAAGGCGGGGGGCCACACCCCCCTAAGTCTACGGGTGTGGGCTGATGGGCCTTCGGGGGTGAGGACTCTCGGTTCCGCGCTGCTAAATCTGACGGTGAAGATTATGTGGCTGCTTGTTTCGATGTGGTCTAGTAATCCGGGAACGCTTGGCAAAATGTAAGCACCTCTTCCGGCCTGGCACTCGCGGGGACGCTTTCCACGTCTTCTTTTCCTCCCAATGCCTTTTTCGGACACCTGAGAATGCTGGCCGCCACCGGGGAGATTCTCAGATAGCTGTGTGGTGTTCTAGAAGAATGGGTTTCCGTAGGAGCGGGAGTAGGAATAGGCGAAGGGGCGTGGCTCGGTGTAGGCCCAGGCCCGCGCTCGTTGACACCTGGTTTCTGTGCCTGAACACACACAACTCCAGCCACGACCACGACATAATAGTCGTGATGGCTGGTGCAAAAGCCGCAGGTTACGAGCAGTCCTCCCCCAGGATGGAATGCTGTTTTTCTTGCTTGCTGCGTGTATAAGCATTGGATTGTGGTATCGCCAAATTGGCCCGAGCCACACAACTGGGTGTGCTCACATGTGCAAGAAAGGCAATTTCGTGCTGGGCCCGGCTACCAATGAAAGCAGGCAAATGCGAAGTTCCGGAAAAAAGTTAATTATAACGAGTTAGTATCGTTCTTCCAACACCCTTTTCGTTCCTTGCTTTATTCTTTTGCCCAATATCGCAGAATCTCCCGCTGCTGTCCAAGGGGAAAGTCGTCCGTTGTCGTCGTCCTGTTCCACGGCCGTGTGTGTTCGAACCTCGCAACACTTACACCAAAGCTTCACCGTTTTTTTAGTGGTTTCTTCTCTATGCAGGTTTAGGCAAGTTTCCTTTGGTGAGGGTTGCAAACATAGTGGGGTGGAGTGTGTGGAGTGTGCAAAGGGTGTGTTTTTGGTGGGTATGCAGGCGATCACAGGAGGGGGGTGTGTGCATGTACTGGAACGAAAAAAGAAAGAAAAAAAAGGAAAAAAAAAAAAAAAGAAAAGGGCCAACCTCGAAAGAAGCACCAGTCGAAATAAGTGGGCTAAGAAAAAGGAACACTTACGCCATTGGAAACAAGTATCTGGGAAGAGAAGCCAAAGGCCAATTGATTAAACCACCCGCAAGTGGTGCAAGTTGAAAGAAACAGACTAATTACTCTCTTCGTTCGGGTTTCTGCTGTCTCTCGGTCTCCCTCTTCATCCTCGTTTTCGATTTTTCCTCTCTTTAATATTTTTTTTGTGTGTCTCTCGCGTGCTGTGCGCGGTGAGTTTCGCTCCAGATGTTTGTGTCATTTCATTCTTCCACCCTTATTAAACATTCCACTTACATGGAATCATTTTGTGATATTCACTTAACAGGGGTTTTCGTCTATCCCACGTAGTCCGTCCAACATGGCTTCTCGTTCTGAATTCACTTACACGCACTTTCCCCGTCTCAAACCTTCTGACATGCATTTTTCTGCTCCGGCCTATGCATTTAACCGATATTCACTTACGCGGGTATGCACTTACACAGACGACCGTTCACTCCGGTTCCAACGACGCCCCGAACGCCTCACCCGGGGAAGAATCACCAAAATTCGGTCGTTTCGCCCCGATAGGGCATTCACTTTGTGGCTTGATTCCTCTCTCCCTCTCGGCCGGGTCCCGATCTCCGTGGGCTTTCTCTCGCAATCTCCGAGTGGGAAATCCTGCGCGTCCCGATAGATCCTCGGATCTCTGCAGCAACGTCATACCCTGCTCCACCTCCAGTTCACTAACCGTGTAGACCACCACCACCACCGCGATCAATCTCCCCGGCGGCAGATATGGCAACCTCTATTTCAGGAACGGGGAAGCGGCAAGAGAAGGGAACAATGGGGGAGGGGAAACACCAGGTCCACCCGTAGACGGAGATTCGGGATAAAGATTACAAAAAAAAAAAAAAGTCTGTGAATGTGTCGAGCTCAGAAGAAAGACAGGACCCTGGACAAAAGAAACACCGAGAGAGGAG
The DNA here is from genome assembly GCA_001510575.1 of Knoxdaviesia capensis. Taxonomy (NCBI): domain Eukaryota; kingdom Fungi; phylum Ascomycota; class Sordariomycetes; order Microascales; family Gondwanamycetaceae; genus Knoxdaviesia; species Knoxdaviesia capensis. The sequence continues at coordinate 414,147 of LNGK01000005.1, forward strand.
GACGGAAAGGGCTGCGTGACGGACTTACACACTTGGTCCATGCCCGTCAGCACGACGTCGTTTGCCTCCCGGTGATTTCCATAACTCAAGAAAGAACAAAGCCAAGGGACTCGTTAAAGATTATCTGTGGTTCTGTATTTAGGGGGGGGGGGTTTCTTTTCCCTGATTCCGTTCTTGTCACTCCTCTGCGAATTTGCCTGGCTTCTATTATTTGCCTTTTGCTCGTTCAGTAGTCCGCCCGAGTCGGCGAGACTTGGTCTTGTGCTGTTGTTCCTGGGGTGCGATTTACACCGTTCTGTTCTGCTGTGTTCCGTCGGTGTCCATGTTAATATCGCATGGCCCCCTTCGATGATGCTATCCCTCCTCCTGTCCCTCTCTCTCTCTATACGAGAGTTGTCCGTCCGCACATAAACTCCCGGGTCATATGTCCCTTCTGTCACGTCCGCCCGTTTCTGCACCTCTAGAACGAACTGCATGTTCATGATAGCCCCTCTTCCCTCACACCCCGTTCTACACCGGCCGTCCTCCTTCCCCCATTCCCCAATACCTCGCTTCCCACATGTGTCCCAAACATTCACTTACACACGCCCACTAGACATCCCCCTACCCCCTTAGGCTTCCGGTTGGCTCCGGTCCACCGAACCCAATTCGTGTGGCTTCTTCCTTCTGTCTACCCTTCCATCTACCGACCATAGGCTGCGGTCTAGTCTCTCCACGTCTGCCCAAAGCACCCCCCAACATTCACCCCCGTCTATATACCCCCTCCACGCCCCCCTGCCTTTATCTCAACCTTACCACTTCTCTACACTATGCGAGCCTACATATATATTTCCTCCTCCCGCTCCCACCACCCGCTTCCAACCTTCTCATTCCGTTCAAGTGTGCACTCTCGCTCTCCTTCCTCTCCACCCGGTGGCCAAAAACCCTCGCCCTGCTACCCTTCCCTGTAGAGAAGCCTGCATGCCGTTGGGCTTCACTTGTGGCAAAAAGCAACGACGACAAGAAAGAAAAAAAAAGGCCCGTCACTTCGGTCTGGCACCCTGTGATCTGAGCCGACCTCCACCCCTTTCTTCCAACTAGGGCTTGGTGTTCTGTTTTTGTCGTCCCATCTACCCTCTCTCTCGTTCCCAACATCCAGAATCTTCCTGCCCGTGGTTCTTCACAACTCCACCCACCCACACGCACACATACGCACACATATCTTGCTCTCACTTCTGCCTGTCCTATCTTACTTTCTGATCTCCGAAACGATCAATGGCCCATAGGGTCCCTGTTCCATCGCCTCCAGCCATTTGCCCGTGCAGCCACTCACAACACCACCACTAGCTGGCCTCTCTGCCTCTGTGCCCTATCCCCATCGCCGCCGTCTCTTACTTCCCTTAAAGCGAATCACCACCATCCTTTGGTACCTCCTGCACCGGGCAGATCTTGGCTCTTCCTGCTTGCATCTTCGCCTCCCATCTATGCACACAGCCGGCCCTTCAATCCCCCCGCCAAGGCACAGCCAATCTCCCAGCCCAGCAACCACCACACACCCTCTCCCCTTTCGTCCCTGCTACTCCAAGGTCTCTCTGCTCCTTCGTCCCCTCGTGGCCTGTTCAGCTCGCTACTTCATGCAACATTCCAGCTCCCCAACACTCTCCAAATTCCGGTACACAAAGTCACTTACACACACACACACACTTACACAGACCACAGACCCCATCCACGCACACGCACACCGACCCAGCCACACCCTCTCTAGCCACACTCGGCCTCTTAAGGCTCACCGGCTTCTCGCTTCCAGACCGGTGGTACTCCAGCCGCAGCAGGGAGCAAGAAAGGGTCTCCCCTCCCACCACCTAAGCCCGGCATCTTAGCCTGTCGATTGGACAGGTCGCTGATGGAACTGTTTCATTGTCCCAAAATAAGGGCAGGCCATTTGCAAATACTCGGGAACCCACTCGCAAATTGAGCATAGGCCCAGTGTCCTTGCGTCTCCTGCACACACAACTGCTTTGCTTTCCCTTTTCCGTCGTGCGCTTTTTTCGCCTCTGGCTTGGTTGCTGCGGACTCTAGGTGTAGCGTGCTTCCTAAGCCGCTCCATTCTAGGTTGGAAGGCGCAGGAGAACCGAAGAGGGCGATCTGTTGATTTCGCAACCTAATAGACTGGAGAACACGGCGTTAGAGAGAGCATCTTACCCACAGCACACTATATCAATGGGAGCCATCTTGATCTCCAGCATCCATGCCGGTCACCCTGAGAGTACAAGAACACCTGCTTCCCCAAAGCATCCCTCCCGGTCACAGCACCCTGTGTACTGTCAGCCAGTACCACCACTGCTCTCTCTCCCTCTCTTCCGCCTCACCATCTCATCTTCATGCTGGCGGGCCACCTACCTGATCTCAAGATTCTCTCGGCCAACCCATCTTCCCTCATACTCTCCTGTCCATCCACCCCAACCTCATCAAGGCTCCTCCCACAGCCAGCCGTCTCTGGGCCGCTGGTATTGCGTCTCTTGATGTGCTTCCAGCACCGCTCCGTGTGCCAGGTCTGCCAGCGGGACTACCTGATATACGTGGAGTTCTGTATCATGAACCGTCCGCCGGGTCGCCACTGTCCGTACGGAACAATGATCATCATGCACGAGTCTCGTCCACACCAATGTCCCAGCCCGGTGTGTCCCAATAGCATGCAGGGCGGATGTTTGTTGATGTGACACGGAATATCTCCGTGTCCCGACGCATCACACAAACACCTACCACCACCACCACCACCACGGAGACACTCTCAGACCTGCCTCAAGCTCACCGTCATGGTCACCAACGCACACACACCTTCAAATCCTTTCTCAGCAACCTGTTTCTTTGTATTGATGTTGCCTGTTTCGGGACGGGTCTCATGAGACATTCAGAACACACACAACTCAGACACTCCCACGCTAGAGCTTGTGTCCGTCAGAATCAACTTCAACCACCTGGTCCAGTCCCTGGTACTCCGGGACATCGAAGCCATATTTCTCTGCAATGGCAGGGGTAACGAATCTAAACGGGATTATTGCCAAGATGATCAGTACTTCTCCCACATTCCACATTCAGCCAATGCGTGACCACATCACAAGATCACAAGGGGATTCCCAAAGTGGCCCCTTTAGATCCACTGAAAGAAATCCAGTGGACTAAAAAGACACACTTCTAATTTACGACCAAAAAGAGAAGAGGAGAGAACCGGCCAAAAAGAATGGTACGTACCGTCCTCCAATGAAGTGTCTGCCCCTGAAATACTTAACCAGTGGCTTGGGTGCAGTCAGGCTAACGAGCACACCCGGGTGGAAGCGGCTCCCCAAGCCGGAGGCCGGCGGGCCGGAGTCGATGTTCCAGGACGACGGCGCGTCAACCGACGTGACGGGGAGAGATGTCGTCTCCAGCGCGGAGATGACGGCCGAGAACGGCTCGCGGACTTCACCAGAGAAGCTGAAGCCTGGACATCGAAAACGAGTTTGATTGTTGTTCCATTTTCACACATACCCAATCCAAGGATAGTGGAGGAGTTTTTAACAACCTTACGTTACCATGATGATACGACATAGAATGGAGGATTTTTCTTTTTCTTTTTTTGGTGGAAACAGGGGCAACCAAATATTGGTTCACCTGCAGATACCCCCCGCCACCACCACCACCACTGGCGACAGCAGCGAGTCGGGGACGACGACAGACAGGAGATATGGCAAATAGGGGCTGGTGGTGAGATGCGGAACAAACGAAGAGGGTGGAAACTAACCGAAGATGGCGTCAACGATGTGATCGCTGTTCTGCAGAGCTGAGGATAGATCATCGACAAACGGGACGTCGAGGTCTTCGAGTTGCTTCGAGAGACGCTGGGAACAAGGGGAGGGGTGGACGGGGACACTAAAAGTTAGGTCTCAAGGCACCAACGCTTATGATGGAGGGGGGAATCAACGAAGCCAGGGATTTTGGGAGTCAGGTGTATATCGCTCTGGCATCCGGTGTGTGCAGCAGGATTGGTGCAGGCATCCGAGTCCTCGTCGCACTCGCCGCCCCTGGAAGATGGATGTACGTGCAAGGCCACACATGGAGATTATAGTGTATGCAGCTCCCACAAAACGGGTGAATAGACCAACGCCACTCATGACCATGTTCAAACCAGCGCCCAAAAATGAAGAAATTGGTGATTCTTGCAACGTACCTGGTACAGCTCGTTCTTGCTCCGCTTGGGATAGTACACTGCCGGCGTGTATCCGTAGTGCTTCAAGTGCCGTGCGGCCACAAGGCCATCCCCGCCGTTGTTTCCCGGGCCACAGGCAATCAGCACGCGCGGGCCCGCCGTCAGGGGGTGAACCTTGTAGACTTGTTGGTTGAGAAAACGAAAAACAAGAATCCAGAAATGTCAGCGGTAGGACCGAGACCATCGCCCGCAAACGCTGCGGGTCCGGTTCCATGATGGCACCCAACATGCAGTTCAGTGGGGCATCCGGGGTCTTGATGAAATATATATATATATATATTATATAAGATAAGAAAAATTTAAACTCACCCGCCTGGCTAACAGAGAGTCCCGCCAGCTCCATCAACTGGTCGATGGAGAAGGCGCCGGTGCTCATAAGCTCGACGTCCAGAGCGGCGGCGGCCTTGGATCCCAGGGTCTGGTGTCACTGTTAGTCAAAGAAGCCCAGGGTGACCCCGTATGTGCGTGTGTATGCGTGTGTGCGTGTGTGTGTGTAGACAACCCACAACTGGGAATTGTAATCACTGACACTCCCATCAATCATCACCATGTCATGCACAGATCCTCCGGGACGAGTGGCGGGGCGCGCTATGCTAGAAGATCCCCGACGGCATTCTTTCCTTCGCCGTCTAGGGAACCTCCTAGGCAGTTCCCAGCCGTGAATAAATCAGGGGACCCAGACCCCCACCACTGGGCACAGCTCGTTATCAGAATTACTCACTTTGATAGCCATGTTTGCCATGCGGTGGCAGCGAGGTTTAAGCGGTAAACGCAGGCGACGGTCGCCTTGGCACAGAAGATCAAGGAAGGCTGAAGTGCTTGTTTGATATCGTCCAAAACGTAATTCCGCATGGGAGGGGCCTGGCTGGTGTGCGTATAATTGCGTATAATTCCACCCACACTCCTCCACATGGAGATCATGCAGTTGAACAAGAAACGAATTTATCAGCACGCCGCGCGGGAACAAGGACACCCAACATTTCGTCGAGTGAGTGGGGTTTTTTTCGTGGATGTTCTAGAATCTCCTCTTTTTCCCGGATATTCTCCGATTCAATGACTGCTCTCGGTTTCAGCATCCCTACACAGAACAAACGCCCAGCCCTAAAGACCCTAAATGTCGATACCGGGGAGAACACTCTCTGTCCCGCTGTTATATTCTGTTTTGTTTGTCCTGCTGGGGTCTTAGTGTCTTGTGCATTGACTCTCGTTGTTGTTGGTACTCAATATCATCTTCCGTTTTCTTTTCATTCTGGACTTGACCCGTTGATCTTTTTTTATTGCTTCGATTCAACCGCTAAACTCTTGCTGCTTGAATCCTTCGAGTCAGTGGGCATTGAGCCTGGTTCTATGAGTTAGCTAACTGAGGTGCAATGTTAGGTGCAGCCGTTGCCCTTCTCTCTTTGCCATCCTGCCATATCAATCTGCTCATATCTCGCGTCACGACATCAGCCCCGAACACTGTTTTCGAAGAGGAGGACATCGGCCATATATGCGGCGTGGGCCATCCGTTAAGCCTCTTCTTTAGAAAGTCCCTCGTCTACCCCCTATCCTCCACCCAAGGGTTCTTTAAAATAATCATCTGGACTGGTCAGAACGCCTGCAGCGCTTTCCAATCAGGTCTCCCATAGATCGGCCTTAGCTGCGCGGTAAGGAATCGTCGGCACCACTTGGGGCATGATGGCGCTGGTCAGGACGCACAACCCGCCGTAGGAGCTCAGCACCTTCGCCTGCACATCGACGCCAGCGGTTGCCGAATTTCCATTGGACAGCAAAGCCGCTGGGCGAGTCTTGGGGCGCCACGGAGCTACACGTAGCAATCTTTAAGAGTAGACTCCGAGGACATGGCGAAAGTGGTCTTCCAGATCCCGGGGGGGACATGTCGTCCAGCTCAGACGTCGGCGCGAGGCCACCGAGCCGACGTCATATCAATATATAACTTTTAACTATTCTCGTCTGTTCTTTTTCTGCAATGAACCTGCTTGCACTCCCCCTCTCAGGTCTCGTGGCCGTGGCTCTGGCTCATGCCACGGGTCCTTATCATCCCCACAGGTACTCACACGGCACTGGACTCAGACAAGGATACGGATGGCGAATGCCATGGAACTTCAAAGATCCGATAACCAGACCTAGCCCTGTATTTACAACGGACACGTCGGCGCCGACGGCTGCCAGCACTTTGCCGGCAGACAGCACATCGAGCTCCTGGTATCGATCACTGTCAGCCCAACCAGCGAGGCAAATCTGCCGGTCACTGCTTCTGCGTCTTCTGCGTCCGTCTCTTCTTCGTATGTCTCGTCGCCTGTTTCTTCGTCTGTCTCTTCTTCTTCTGCCCCTTTTTCTGCCCCTTCTTCCTCTATACACCCAGCAAGTTCACCCATCCCGGTCTGCTCAACACACAGTCGGATTTTGACCGCATCAAAGCCCTCCTGGCCGCGGGCGACCAGCCATGGACCGACGCCTAGAAGAAACTCGGCGAGAGCCGCTACGCCTCACCAACTTATGAGGCCGGCCCGGAGCCGACCATCTCCCGCGGATCGGATGGCGTATGCGCTGGCGGTGCACTATCGCATCAGCGGGGATACGGCCTTTGGCGACGCTGCCGTGCGCATCATGGACGCGTGGTCGTCCACGCTTGTGGCCCTGGGCGGCCACGGACGTCTCTCTGTCCGCGAGTATTTGCGGATACGAATTCGCCCAGGCCGGCGAGCTGATGCGCAACTCCCCAGGCTGGCCGGCAGCAAACTCTGCGCGCTTCCAGACCATGCTGGTCGACGTGTTCTACTCGCTCGTCAACGCTTGGGTCGTCGGGCACTCGAACTTGGCCTCGTATTCAAGCTCGGCCTACGCCAACTCACCATGGAAGCGTCTGCCATGACAACCAGACCATCTATGACCAGGGCATTTACTAGTTCTACCGCGGCACCGGCAACGGCCAGATCGACCATACCTTCTAACATGATGACATGCAACCACGCAACAATCCCCAGAACACGGGTTCCGGACATCGAATACAACAAGTGGCTAGTCTTCCTCGAGTCCATCAGCAACAGCTCGCGAGGAGCCACGCGGCCGAACTAAGAGGTTCTCTACAACCACTACGGCGTCCTCAAGAGCGAGAACCTCACGTGGACAAAGCGGTTCCGCGGCAATGTTGTTGAGAGCAACGGCGGAAGCGAGGGTGGCTTAGGAGACTACGGCCCGAACAGCGGCGGATATGACTAGCTCGGTTAGGGGACGCTCTTGTGTGCCTTGGAGGCGTCTGACAATTGGCTGTAGTATCGCCCCGAACTAATATATTGGGAGGGGAAGAAGAGCAAAATCATTAGAGAATTTTGAAGAAATATTATTCATGATGGAGTCTGAACCGCCCAGGTCGTCATCGCTACGCCAATGATTTATCCAGTGGTGTCAGGGTTACCGGGTTTTAGGGTTATTGATCCATAAATCACTTCGAGGCCGAATCGGCGGCATGGAACATCTGTTGGATCTTCCAGAAGCGAAGTAAAAGGTTCTGCGGAATGCCTCGGAATGCCAACGTCCTCGGATATCCCAGAACCCTTCCAAGCACCGTTTTGCAACCATGGTTGAGCGGTGAACTCTTCCCAACTTCATATCATGCAATGGGAAATGCGAGTGGGTCCGCTGCTCGCCTTCCACAGCTGTACCGGCCCGTATCGGCCCGACACAGTCTCGCCAGCTGGCAGCGCGTAGGATCTGCCGAAAACTCGCCGCCCCAAGATTTTTCCAAAACCTCGCGATAGGATTTCTCGCCAACTGCAACACCACACTCATCTTGATCTCCTCCGTCTGTCCCATCCTGCCCGTCGCCACACCGCTCTCCGCGCACTCCACTCGCCTTTTTTTCTTTCCGCCGCTACACACAGATACACACAGCCTCGCAACAATGGTGTTGAGGATCCGTCTGGCCCGCTTCGGCCGGCAAAATGCGCCCTTCTACAACATCGTGGTTTCTCACGCCAGGTAAGGACGTCCCGCGAAGACCAGCCCCCGCGCGGGCGAGGCAGCGAGCGACAGGCAGGCACCCGTGCAGATATCATCGTCTCCCTCTCTCTTTGAGAACTATGAACTCCTGCGTGCACTGCCCAGCCTCGCTCCAAGCATCATCCCTCGGCGGCCCCGAATCCTCCAAGGCATCGATCTGAGTTTGGTGCCCGAGGCCCTCACGCCCGGCCGCCGGCCCGTGGACCCCCATATAACTAATCGCCTCCCCCGTGTCTCTCCGCGCAGAACCGCCCGCAACAGCAAGCCCCTCGAAGTGATCGGCACGTACGACCCGATCCCGAAACGCGACCCGTACGACCCGGCCGGCAAGATGCACAAGGACATCAAGCTCGACGTCACGCGCGCGCAGTACTGGATCGGCGTGGGCGCCCAGCCCAGCGATCCGATGTGGCGGCTCCTCTCGCTGGTGCGTTTGGCCCTTTCCCTCCTCCAGTACCCCTATTCCCTATCGTGGTGTTCTGTATATGTCGTCCGATGGCCGGCCCTATTGTCCGTGGTGCCTCGCCTGCAAGGCGGCGACTAGGCGCCCTCGTCGCCCCTTACGTTGGCCCACGCCTCTTCAGCCTCAGCTTCCCGCGCGCAAGTGCTCGGCTCGGCATGTCCAGGAGGCGAAATCGAGAACACCGCCAGCACAGCCGCCCGCATGCACATCCTCCACCGTTCTCTTTTCTATATCGTTATGTTCTCTTCTACGAACTAACCCTTAACACCTGGTTTTCACTAAAACAATAGGCCGGAATCCTACCCAAGAAACACTTTGGTCCGTCGCCGCCGTCCGGAGCCACCCCGAAACCCGCTCCCCAGGCTTCGTCATGATTCAGGCTTTCTTCTGAGCCCCGACCGGGCCTCTCTTTTTTTTATGTTCCGCCGCGGAGAACCCAGCTTTTCTCCCCCGGCTTACGTCTAATGTCAGCCAGGGGCGCATGTCCGGCGAGTAATCTCGCCGGCCTCGCAAGGCCTCGGGCGAACATTTGATCCCACCAACCTTCGATATCACGATATCTCTGTATACTACCGCTATGTACTTACTACCTTCCCAGTTTGGGCCTGAACCGCAAGATTAAAACCACCAAGGGTGCTACGGGGGAACCGGAAGCGTGTTCCTCTGGTGCATCGCCACATCCTGTTCCTTATTTCTCTTTGTTTCGATATCATGAACGTGTCTAGAATAGCATTGGACTCTTTAAAAAGCAAAGGCGGTGTGCGTTCGGCACACGCCCTCCCTTGAACTCACCAAATACACATGTCACATTTCACTTTATCGAGTTCTCGTGAAATGTAGATCTTCTAAAAATAGACTTCGGCTCAGGAGAAGCCGGATGGACCTCGCGATTGCCAGAGCTTGCACGCATCTGCCAAGTCAAGCAGCAGGCTGCTAGCTAATATAGGTAGAAAGAACCGAAAGAAACACAAAATGCAAGATTGCCAGAACGCCGATCCTATGTACAGTAGTGCAACCGCAGAGTCTCGGCAACCAGATGCAAAGAGAGTGCGGCCGCTGGCGGTTTCTCTCCCCAAGGGGCTTCTAGCCACGCACGGGCGGACCCTCACAACACAATCATATATCCACGTACATGTAGTCCCACAATCTCGCCCGCCATTCTATGGTGTGCTCGACTCGCTGCAGGAAGGCCGGTTATCCAAGAAACGACTTGCCATGCAGCAGAGAAGATGTCAAAAACGAAGCAAAAACACACAAGCAAAGTCTTCAATAAAAGGAGCAAATCGTCAAAAAGAAAAAAGAATCAGAGGCATTGACGACATCTGCTAGTGCGCCAACCACACATTCATCGACAAGCACACAACCATAACGCACATGCCGTAGACAGACAGCCCCAGCGCGAGCTTCCGCATGATCCCGTGGTCAACGCGCTCGAGATCGAGCCGCCGCACCAGCCGGTGCGGCCAGCCAGCCGCGGCGCCGCCGAGACTGGCCAAGCTGGCGGTGCTCGCCGAGAGCGAGGCGGACGAGCCGGTGCTCTCGTCGAGGTCGTCGTCGCCGTCCATGTCGTCGTCGTTCTTGGCCAGCCGCTGGTGGTGCACGCCCTCCGGGTCACTGATCTTGTAGAAGAACAGGCCGGGGAGGATGAAGCTGATGCTGGTCGAGCCGGTGCTGCCGACGTAGGCCAGCACGCGGTCCAGGCTGCTGACGTTGATGGCGGTGATGTAGCTGCCGACCAGGATCAGCGTGGTCAGCAGGGCGAAACGCAGCTCCGAGAGCGTGCTGTCCGCGGGCCGGATGACGGGGGAGGCCCGGGCGGGGCCGCCGAGGAGACCGGCGCCCGAGGGCGACGGCGGGCGGCCGAGGTCACTGGCTCCGCGGTTGGGCTTCCAGTTGATGATGGCGTTGAGCGAGGCGCGGCAAGGGTGCACCTGGAGAGGGATGGAGAAGGTGACGAGGACGACGATGGCGGCCTTGCCAATGGTGGACGCTACAGAGGGAGCGTACATCATGACGATGTTTCCGAGGACGGAGTTTCCAAAGGTCATGTAGCCGGTGAGCGCCACGAGAACATACACGGAAGCAGCCGTGCCGATGCTGGATCCAACGACCTTCACAACGTTGGTCGGCGAGTTGTCCTTGATCTCGTTCAGAATCGAGAACATGTTCTGGTGGCAGGTGTACGCAAACACCACGACCGGCAGGCTGCTGAGCGCAGCCACCGGGCCCTCCCAGCCAATGACGCGCAGGTCTCCGCGGTCGGGAATGGTATCGACCGAGAAGTGGTACACCACCAGCACGATCAGGTAGCCGATGGAGATGAGGGCAATGACACTGGTGTACTTGAGCGAGTCGATGCGCTTGAGGAAGCTCAGCGGGATGATGATCAGCATGAACGCCGTGATCCAGAAGCGGCGGTCCAGCAGGTACGGCAGGGCCTCGGCATCGGGGTACAAGCCGCGCGCCACGCCGGGCATCAAGTCTCCGATGATGATGACATACGACACGCCGACGCCGAAGCACTTGATGGCAATGGCGGCGTCGAAGACCACGGCGGCGTTCGGGTAGGTAATTTGCGAGAGGGCGAAGAACGACGACGAGCCGCGGTCGAGGTAGCGCGCGCAGCGGGACTGGAGGTAGAGGCCGAAGGCGGCGGTGATGCCGGACCAGAGAATGAAGGACACGCCGAGGGTGATGCCCAGGTGCGACAGCGCCGCCGGCATGGCGAGAGTGCCGGCTCCGATGACTATGGGGTGAACCGGGTTGCTGTCAGCGCACGGAGAACGAAACGGAACATGGGGAGAGTATCCGGGGAGCCCAGCAAGGCAACTTACTCGTATTGACCAGATTGATGATGCTGCTCACCCGCGAAGCCTCGCCTCCGCCATCCTTATTGGCTCCACGACGTCGAGGTCTAGGGACAAAGGAAACAAGTTAGTGAGCTGGCTCGAGCCATCGTCGATCAAGGGCAGAGCAGATTAAACGCACCGAGACATGTCTGGTGCACCCACTGCAGCCGAGTGGCTCCCGGGCGAGATGGTCGAGTAGTTTGTCATCGAATGAGGGCCGGAGTGGCCGACGAAGCAGTCGGCGAGGCTGTCAAGAGTTGAGGAGATTCGAGACGAGGTGAAATGTATATATATCCAGCGAGGACACTGGCGGAGAGTCGAACGAAGAGGACAAGTTCAGCAGGTCTGCCAAACACCGGCACTGGTAAAAAGGCACTGCTGGGAATTCGGCTGCCTGGAGCAGGTGATCACCGGATGAGCAGGACGGAACCGCCGTGTTCAACGGAGCGGACAAGCAAACGACAGCACGGAGGATCGGATCAAGCACTGACGGAATCAAACAAGCACACGCCGAGACGAGACGAACGACAGAAGAATCAGCGATGAAAATGTCGGCCGGCTGGATGCAGAAAAAGCAAGAATAAAAATAAAAATAAAAACGAGTGTCAAGGCGCAGCCAGAATTTTTCTTGCATCAGACATAAGATTGAAGTCGTGATCTGGGGGGGAAAAAACATCTGCGGAACCACGGCGGATCGATAAAATGTGGCAGGACCTTTTTCTTTCTTTCGCCCTTGGTAATTACAGGGCCAAGTCAGCCAATCACACGCACTGATTCCCGGGATTTCGTGCTGTGGAGTTCCCAAATACGACGTGGCTAAGGGCGGCTCAGTGGCGGCCATAAGTCTGTGTACACGCTTATTAAGGGGTGCCTGGAAGTGTGTGCAGACTTTTGGTCGCAGATTCACCTGGCTTCTGGACGAGCACATTGAAGTTCCCCAGCTTGCGTTTGCTTCAAACACCCAACACCACACCGACGAACTTGGGCACCTCTGCACGCTTTCTTCTTTTTCTTTACACACGTCTCTACCGCTGAACAGCACGTCCAAGGTGTGCAGCCATCTTCTCCCAAACCCCCGCCATGGCTGCCTCAGCGGAAGCCACCGTGCTCGCCACGCTCGAGCTGCTCGACGCCCGCCTGCTCCGCATCGAGCACTTCCTGTTCGGCAGCTACGCCGTGGCCGATCCGGCGCTGGCCGAGCTCCAGCCGGCGCGCAAGCGCATCGAGGATCTCGACCGGCGGCTGGCCGGGATCGTGTCGCGGGTGCGGGCCTACGGCGAACTCCTCCGCATCTGTACGTGACTGCCCGCTCCCGCCCGCCGAGGGCCTGGCTCCCGGCCTCCGCCTCTGCGTGTGTGTGAGCTGGTTCTCGACTCCGGCCGCCGTTGAACCGTCCCCGACTTACTAACACCGGCCACCGCGTCCACAGACAACCTCCAACCGTCGCTCTTCCACAGCCCGCCCCCGGGCCTGCCGCCCACCCAGCTCTCCCCCGACGCGGTGCAGGCCACAGTGCTCGCGTCGGCGGCGTCGTTCGCCGCGACCGCGTCGGCCCTGTCGGCCGTGTCCGACACGCCGGTGCCCGACCCGGCGCTGAGCGCCGGGCTCGTGGCGCAGACCCCGCGCATGCGCGCGCTGGAGGCCGTGCAGCTGGCGCAGGCCGCCGAGCTGGCGCACCTGCGCACGCGGTCGGAGATGGTCGTGCGCATGTGGTACGAGGGCACGCTGCTGGCGTACTCGAACGTGCTGGCGGAGCTGGAGGGCCGTGTCGAGAAGATTGAGGGCGGCGTGCGGCGGGCGGAGCGGCGGCGGGTGGAGTTGGATGCTGAGCGGGAGGAGGAGGAGGAGGAGGACAGCGAGGAGGAAGATGATGACTAGAGAGACTCGGCAACGGCTTTACTCCGCCGCCAGGTCCGGTTGCGTTGCCCGTTCTCCAGGAAGCTCTTCTTCGGAGTTCTGTCCCGGTCGCCAGAGCGGCCGCTCTCGACCCGCCGGGGCCTCAGCAGCATTTCAATCTCCCCTCGCCGCCGTGCCCTACATGGCCTCTCTCCCCGCCCCCTCGATCCCTGGGCCCCTCTTCCTCACGCCCCGATTCCATATCGCCGCACATCACCACCTTCCATGAACCAAACATTCATGCCGCCAGCCAGTGATTTTTCCCGGCCGTTTCCAAGCTATTCCCAGCGGCAACCCACGCATCAACCATGCGAGTAGATATGCCCGAGATGCACCCACTCACCACCCGTCGCTATGTTTCGAAAAGAACCCGAACCCCTCATTTTACCCTCAAGAATAAATCGACAGTCTGGAACAGCTGATCGCCGTGCACACACCCGGAGCGAATAAACAAACGAGCACGTCCACGGCTAAATCATGTATGTACTCGTAAAAAAAGTGTGCGAAGAAACGAGCAGGAGATCGCACCGCTGATCTCGCCCGCTCCTCCGCACGAAGAGCCGAGGGGGACTCCAGAAGTTCTGGTGGTGCAGAGATGGACGTGGGTGGGTGGCTTTCGTGAAACTCCGGGCGCTGTGTGAGGACGCACAAGTGGACATGCATACAACTCAAGCACGCAGGGCCGGGAATAACAGGCGGGCGAGAGAACGTGTCTGTGGCGAGTACCACCTTTGAGTCCCCCCCTCCCCACGATACACCGGGTTCTCCATCCGGAGACCGTGTGTGTGTATGTCTTCACATCTGGAGAGTCTTCGAGGCACAGCCAGCACAGTGGAATAGCCATGTACAACCTTTAGAATGAATTGACCATGTCCAGTTCCCGCGGTACAAGTCTCTCCAGACAAGTGAACCCCATCCATGCCGATATCACCCGCCCGCCAGCGCCACGCCTCATGCACGCAACAGCTGGCCGCATCCAGCGCACGGCAAATTTAAGCCCATGCACTTCATCAGCCATGCACCACCCGCATCACGTTCGCACCGTCGGCCTGTTCCTTGTCGGGGTTTTTTGTAGCACAGCCCGCGCATTTACCTCCCTGCTCTTTGCGTATATATGAAGGGACTGCCGTTTATACACGCTACTGTGGGCTACAGGTGTTCTATCTATTACTGCGGACTCGATCTGAACAGGAACATTCTTATGAGGGGGGTTCAACTGCCCAGTGGTTTTCCAGATCACGGGCTGAGAGTCGGCGAGGAAACGAAGGGCTTGGCATCACGGAGATCCGGGAGTTGGAGGGAAACACCCCGCCCAAAAAAGCAGCCGACGAACCCACGTCGTCTTTCGCAATCTGAGAATGGTATGTCCGGAACCTTGAATTGTCAGTGTCCGGAAGTCAGAATTCTTTCTGTCTCTTTTGTTTGTTGCGAACCCCGGCCCCAGGGTGCAACCAGGCTCAATCAAGCGCGCCGGGGGGGCCGCCAGAACTGCGAAACACAGACATTTCGAGGGGAAGGCCGGCGGCGAAGAGGGGAACAACCGCAGGGCCATGGCCGGCTAGGTTCCGAGGCAGATACAAATCCAGGCTCGCTCCACAAACTTGGTGATGGAGGGCAGAGAGTTTAGGAAGAGATGTCACCCACATGACTGAGCCGAGCATGCAAAGAACACGTTGACAGAAGAACAGACAAGAAACAAGAGAGGAAAAACAAAAAAACACCATTGCCCGGCGGGACGGACACCGGGCTTTGCAGAACAGTCGCACACCCGAAACCCTTGATGAAACACACACAGCACAAAAGCAACCAAGATGGCCGGCTTGCTGCAAGAGCACACGCACGCCTCCTACGTCTCTCTCTCCGTGTCTTTTTCTTCTTTTCTTTTTCTTTTTTTTTCAATCGTTCCCTTCTCTTGGTTTCTTGTCCTCCCTCCGCGGGGTCATCCTCCATCCCTGCACTCTGCATCCTCGTGGTTCCGAGCCGAGAACGAGAAGCAGTCGCAATGGCATTTTCGCGGTCGACACTCAGTGCGTGCGGACTAGGAGTCCCCGACTCTCGGAGATCCTTCGTAGTCTTTGCTTTTTTTAATCAAAAAACGCGAACAGACGTTTCTTTTTTCGTAATTCAGACGGAGTTTGGCTTCTTTTCCGAGCAGTCTTCGTGGCCAACTGCACTACTCTCACAAGTTCAGTCGAAGAAGGCAAACGCAACCCAACCGACTAAGAATTCAGAACAATGGGGAGGAGGGTCGTGATTCGGGACTTCAGTTCACTACTATACACAATGGAACGCCGGCCCCGACCAGCGTAAAATAGCGTGTATCACAAACGACAAAAAGCAGAAAGGTCAGGTGGTCTGGGCGCGGGCATCGTGGGCCCGACCCAAGATCGCGCGTTAGGGTTACGGCCCGCCTTCTCGGACTTTATGTGGCCTCGTCCTGTCAAACAAGGTTGGATGCAAACAACACGGCCAACAGCCAGTCAACCACAGCATGGCCTGGCCTGCCCTCCTGTCTGCCGGCGTTTGGCGTCATCCCAACTTTCCCGATGGGTTTGTTTCTAGCCTGTCACCGGCGGTCGACCACCAGAGGCCAAGACCGAATGTACTAGTAGGACACACAGCCGCCGTGGGAAGAGGGAGAAAAATAGGTTGGTTTGGAAACGGTGGACACCGGGGGCAAGCCATTGGCGGAGGAGGGACACGCTGGGGGAGGAGAAAGGGGTTCGGATCACGGCAGGCCGCGTTGCTAGAAACAGGAGGACAGGACCACGGCGCGGCTGCGTTGGCGCCGGAACCGCGGAGGATGATGAGTCTTGTTCCTTTTCTTTCTTTCTTCTCTCTCTTCCCGTCTTCTGACAGTCTAGAAGGGGGAACACAAGACTGCAAAGAAGCAGGGTGTTCACTGTCCGAACTTCCTCGACCCAACCACCGACCGAGCACACACTCTCTTTTTTTGGTCTTCGTGAAGTTCGGCCGATGTGTGGTGTCGTGTCGCATCTTCCCACTCGATGGCACCCTCCCACCCAATGGAAACCAAGGCGCAGCCAGCGGAATGTGCCAAAGACAAGCGAATTAGAAGTGGAGTTTCGAGACGGCACCAGGAGTAGATTTGAGGGGAAGCGAAAGAAAAAGAAAGTTGGTTAGCTGAGGCGAGCAGGCAAAAATACCTGGACGGAGTTTGTTCGGTGCCAGGCACCACCAACGCCAACGGTTTAAGTGGTGAGAAACAACCCGAAATTTTCGGCGGGTCCCAGTTTACCCCATCATTCAGCAGCTTTGGGCAAAGCCGGCAGCGATGTGAGGCCAGGATTCTTGGCCTGGAGAATCGTCGTGAGCTGTGCAAGTTTCAGCGTCGAGTACTAGTACTGGAGTCCTCGTCGACTTGACTCAGAAAGACAACAGGGTCTGGAGAGAGAGAGAGAGAGAGAGAGAGAGAGAGAGAGAGAGTTTGGTCAAGTGAGGCGGAAACTCGACACGTGTCGGGAGAGATAATTCAAGGCGGTGGAGAGGTCCGCCGCCAGAACGCGACCCAGCGAAAGAGAGAGGGCTCACCTCAGCCCGCCAGAGGATGTGCGCTGGACGGGAGAAGAAAGGAAGGGGAGGAAAACCACGCGTCCCAGGATATGCGGGCTAATTAACACAGCTCAATGCAAACAAAGCACCACCGCCCACACTCTCGCGGCAGAACATCTCGGAGTCGAATGAATGTGTGTGTGCCGGCCTCCGAACAGAAAAACCTCGTATACACACTTTCGGGCGCAGAGCCCGTGATGAGGGATGAGGTGATGAGATGATGACGGTGCGAAGCAGCCCATCAAACGCGAGCGCACATGACACGGCTATTATAGGTGTGCACACGATAGTCGAGCTTGGCCTTGTGTGTACTGAACATGGAGGAGATAGCAGTCCCCGAATACTGTGTTGAGGTCGGTCGGTGCAGCCTCGTCGCCAGTGAGAAACTTGAGCAGCACATCTCTTCTCTGATCCAGGCCGATCTAACGGTTTTTGCACCTCAGGATTCGACGGTCCCTGCGCCTCCCCTGAGACATGTCACGGCACCGTGCCATCCGCACTGGTGTGAGTATCCAGTTTACGCGGGCCATGCAGGCACTGTTCGGTAGTGGCCAGCCGTTTGTAGACTTTGGGTGCACTGTATGGATGTACGGTTCATACTGTATAGAGTCCAGACAATACGAAGACAACAAAACTGCCCATTGGCTGCCCGTCCACGCGGTGCATGAACAACGCCTGGCGTGGATGTGCTGTGTTGCCCGTAAATGCCGGCCGTCAGCCTTCGAGCTTTCAACCCAGCTGGCGCAGAGGAGGGCTGAGAAGGCCCCGTCCAGTACAGGAGGCACTTCCTCCAGCACCCTCCAGCGCCTGCAGCCCCTGACGGCCGTAGGTCGCCTCCCCCAGTTCATCTCGGACTCTGCACTGCACGCTGCAAAGCTTTGACCCTGGAACCGCGAGAAAAGAAGAAGAAAAAAAAAAGAAGAAAAAGAGAAGAAAAAGAGAAAAAAAGAGGACGACACTATCACTCACACTTTGCCTTCCTACTGCTGCTTCCCTGTCACTTCCTGTCCTCCTAATCTCCTTTCTCTTTCTCTCTCTCTCTCTCTAGTCCACCCTTTCTGCTCTTTCCCTCCCTCGGTTCTCTCTCTCTCTCTCTCTCGCTCTTGCCCTCTCTTGCCCTCTCTCCTGCTCCTTCCCCCAATTCATTCCTTCCCTCGAATTCAATTCAATTCCACCTTCCTGGATTCCTCCTCTTCTTTCCGGCTCTCTCCTTCTCTTTCTTGTCTTGTCTTCACCGTTTTATCCTCTGTCCATTCCATTCCTTTCTTTCTCTTCTCTTCTTTTCTTTTGCCTTCTTCTATTCAACATCCTTATTGTGCTTCTTCTTTCTCTTTTATATTCCTTTCTCTCTTTTGAATCTGTCCACTCCTTTTTTCTTCTTCCTTCATTCTATATAGCCACCCCCAACTATTTCCAATTTTATATCACAGTAAGCCTCACCCATTTAATATTCACCAGCCCATCCATTTCTCCTCCTTCTTGTTCGTAGCCATTTGATTTAATTTTCCTTCTTTTTTTTTTTTGCCTCTTCCTCTTCCCTCATAAATCGACTCTCCCATTCTGTAACAGTCCAATCCCCACCACTTTGCATGCCGTGTGAATCCCCAGCCCCTCAGTCTGCATTTTGCCCTTCTGCGCACGCTCTCTTCAGTAGCATTGGAGGACAATCTTCCGTCGTTAGCCCAAGTTCTAGTGTTTCTGGCCTCTCGATAATTCTCTCTTAACACCCTTACACCCTTAATATTCCCTTTTGGTCCTTTTTTCCTCTTGTCGGCGATTCAACCTCTTGTCTTTTTATCATCCTTAATTCTGTATTGTCTCGCTTCATACTCGGTTTTGGAGATCTTCCTTCCTCCCTGTGCTATGTCTGCTTCTGCATTCTGAATCTCCCTTATTCCTGTTTCTAATTGGCTTCTGGTTCCCTCTTTTTCATAGCCACCTTTTCACCATCCTCCTGCTTCTCAAATCATCCCAACTCTTCTCTCTCCCTCGCATCCATCCGTTGTAATCGTCGCTTTCCTCAGTCTCCGTGTTCGCGCGCTCGAATTCCTTGCGCCACCTGTACTGTGCATATCAGCCATCGCCACACTTTTTCCCCCTTCGACTTCGCTGACTCCCCGACGTCGACGTCTGCCGCGCGCTTCGGTTTGCATCGAATCACCTCCAGCACTCGTCTTCTCTCTCCGCTTGGCGATTCCTCTTCTGTCATCGCTTGACATCTCGTGGTCTGCGTCATCACTACTCATCGTCTTGAATTCCCGTCGGCGTTTTTATTTTTCTTTCTCCTCCTCTGTCCCAAGGGGTTTTCTTCCCTAGGCTTCGTCATCCTCCCTCGCTCCCTATGCCGGCTTACCCATCGATCCGCTCGCCGTCTTTTCGCAAAATGGACAACTCGAGGCACTACGGCCGCCGGGGCGGCGCCATCAACATGGCCAACGTGCTCGGCGATCCTTTCGCGCTCGCCACCATCTCCATATCCATGCTGGCATGGTTCATCACCTTCATCAGCCTGATCGTCGCCGCCGCCGCAAACCGCGGCAATGTGTTCAACTACACCTGGTGGGTGTGCATCTACACTCTGTTCCTCATCGGTGGAATCTTCACTGTTGTCGCCTCCGACTCGATCCAGGCCTACCATGTGGCTGTTGTTGGTTACCTGACCGTCGGCGTCGTCATGTCGTCGTATGTCATTGATCGTGTCATCTACTCGTCCAACGGTGCCGTGCAGGCCGCCGCTGCCGGCTTCATTCTGTTGACCATTGTCCAGGTAAGTTTGTCGCACCCGCACACTCTCTCTCGTTTTCTCTTGTCCCTCTGTCTGGTCATATTCTAACGTCCTCCAGATCGTCTGGGTCTTCTACTTCGGCGCTGCTCCGTCCTGCGTTCCCCGTGCCTACATCGACTCGTTCTCGCTCGCCAAGGAGTCCACCCTCACCCAACAACCCCTCGGCAACTACGGCAACACCGGCCGCCCCGAGACTTCGACTTCCGTCCAGCCCCCGCAGATGTACACCTCGGCCCAGCTGAACGGCTTCGAGACCTCGTCGCCCGTCACCGGCGTGGCCCCGGGTGCCCGCAACTCGACCATGGCCGGCTTCGGCTCGACCCCGGCTGCTGGCCTTAACAAGGCCACCCCCATGGCCGCCGATACCGAGGTGGTGCCCCCGACCGAGTACCCCTACCGCGCGAAGGCCATCTACAGCTACGAGGCCAACCCCGACGACCTCAACGAGATCTCCTTCGCCAAACACGAAATCATCGAGGTCAGCGATGTCAGCGGCCGCTGGTGGCAAGCAAGAAAGGAAAATGGCGAGACGGGTATTGCCCCCAGCAATTACCTTATCTTGCTATAGAGGCCACATCGCTCCTCGGTTTCTGTTTTCTTTGAATCACATCACGCAATGCATCATCCACTCGCATCAACTTTTTTTTAACGACCATGACCCAGTAGGCGGTCCAGAACCGATCCTCTTTCTCAACCAACACCACCACGTGATATGTTTTTTGTTCTAGATGCTGCATTACCCCGGGCAATCCCCGTCCCGGGGTGTTTTTCTATCCTTCCCAGAAAATGGAGTGATCGTGTACTCTCGTTAATCTCTTTCTTTTTTTTTTTCTTTCTCTTACGGCTCGAGTTGCTTCTATATGTTTGAGTGCTGCTTGTCGTGTGTATCCACCACTTTTTTGGTTTCGTTTTCGGTTGGATTTTATTTGGTCTTGCTTTTTTGTTACCCAGCTGTGTTCTTTTCTCTGTTACTTCTTCGTCACTCTCTCTTTTTTCCTTTTTCTCCTATCCGGGGTATCTTTCTCAGGCGAAGCGATCGCAAAAGTCCTTCTCCACAACTCTTAAACGCCAAACCACCTCTTCGTGTCCCCCTAACCGCCCCACGCCTGCGTGCACGAAAGCGCCAGCATCGCTACAACGATGATCTCCCTGGCTTTTCTTCACCCTCCTCGATACCCCCTCTATTTTTTTTCAAACTGGCATTGGAGGGGATTTTGTTACGTTTTAGATTAACGAAAGTTTTCTTGATTTTGCTATTTTATTTCTTATTCAGGGACTCCCGTTTCTTCTTTTTTGCTGCTGAGGTTGATGAGGTTTATGGAATGCCGTCTTGCTTTGTAGTGTCTTCCGTCGTCCCTGCGTTCTTGCTGGTTCTGTCCATCGTCTCTGTTTTGTCTTGAACTATCTACATAGCACACACACTGTGTTTGCAGGAGGTTCGTCAGACTTTCTCTTCGGTCTCTGCAATCTATGTTGGTGTGTTCGCTCTTGCGTCCAGGCTTTCTTATTCCTCGTTTCTTGTTTTCTCTGGAGTATTCTTGTTTGGGAACTTGGGGTTCCATTTTTTTTTCTTGTGTCTGGGAGATGGGTTTAGCTTATTGCTTCTTTTGTTTATATATTCTTTTTGGTTCCATGTGTGTGCCACTGTGAGTTGGAATGTGCGTGTGCTTGGGGAACAGGGTAAGTGGGGCCAGAGAATGCGAGGAGGTGCATCTATCATGTGGCAGAGTTCACCGGCACTGGATATGGGCATATCGTAGTATGTGTGGGCAATTTCATGTGAATCATTCATTCATTGAGATTCGTCTAGAGGGAAAGCAAGGAAAAGAAAGAACAACAACAGGGCTTCCAGACGCCCCGGGCCCGGACTCTCACGAAACCTCGGTCCGCCACCGCAGCTCCCGCTCCTTCTGCCGCACCTCCATCTCCAACCGCTCAACGCTGTACTTCAGCGCCTCCTTCCGCTGGACGACCGCGCGCGCGCGCAGCCGGGCGCCGCCGACATCCGCGCTGCTGAGGCGAGCGGCCTTACCGCTCGGCGCGCGCGCGGAGCCGGGCGGCGCGCCGCGTTTCGCGCCGGCGGGCGCGGCGGGCGCGGCGGAGCTGTCGCGGCGCACCACGCGGCCCTGCAGCAGCTCGCTGCGCGCCTTGAGCGTCTCGATGCGGCGCTCGGTGCGCTGCACCTGGCGGTCGGCGCGGTCCAGCAGGGCCGCCACCTGCGGGCCGAGCTCGTCGCGCAGCGACGCTTCGGCGGCCGCGAGGGTGTGCTGCGGGATGAGTTCGTAGTGCTGCGGGGTTCGGCGGGTCCAACCGTGGTTTTTTTCCTGTCAGCGCTTCGGGGGCCTTGTACGGTTACACCGGGGGGGG